>CM068372.1:77331173-77433673 GCA_034769895.1 Magicicada septendecula | reverse complement strand
TGTTATCGATGGTACTGTCCTGGAACAAGTTAGCAATTTTGAATACCTGGGTTGCAGCGTGTCTTATAATGCATGCAACGACGTTACGAATAAGTTGCAAAAAATTCAGTCTTATGTGCGGGACCATTAGGCGAACCATTAAGTCGGCAAGTAAAGGCACACGTCTAAAATTCTACAAGGTGATGGCTCTTCCCACACTTCTTTATGGGTCTGAGAATTGGAATTTAACGAAAGGCCAGTCGTATTCAAGCGGCTGAAATAAGATGTCTCAGGCACGTGGCAGAGTATACTCTCCATGATCATAGAAGAAACACAGACATACGGCAGGAACTGAATGTTATGGGTATACTCGACCGGATCGCCCAGTATCGGCTGAATTGGTGGGAACATCTTTGCCGAATGGATGACTGCCACATCCCCAAACAACTATGGAACTATAAGCCGAGGAGACGGAGAGGTGTGGGACGTATGAGGAAGCGCTGGAGTGACCAGCTCTAATATTTGCCTATTTGCGACCGGAACAAACCATTCTTGGTTTAGTCCTTGAAACCAAGGTTTCAAGCATGATGGTGATGATAATGATTATTATTAAAAAAAAATAATGTATTGTATTATCTGTAGATATATAATATTTGTGTTATTCTTGTGTAATACGTTTTACATTCATGGGATGTTAGAAATAATTTCTACGCATACACTGGACTTTTCAGAGTTACAAGCAAACTGATGAACATATTTTGGCGTAAGTGGTAGAGGAGAACACACAGCAGAGGTTCATTTTGAAAAATGGTATCACCAGTCTCTATTGTTTTAATATAACCAGCAGTTACGAATATAACAAACTGGCGCACGAATATACTGAGAAAGGGTTTTAAATCAACATATTTTGAAATAAATATATTTTTGTTTCTAGTTTGGCTTTGTACATACTGTCGACAGGAGCATTTGATGGTTATAGTGTTCATTACTTTTCGGAATGTAAACTGATAAAGTTTAAAAGATACAAACATATAGTATATTGAATTCAGACTACGGATTTTATCGTAGTTTATCTGGGAGTGACCTGTGGATAAGAAGTTAAAACTGCAGGAAAATTAAATACTTCATACCAGCGGAGCATGCGAAAACAGAAAAAGTGATAAAGAACAGATTACAACAAACAAGGACATGCTTTAGGCAAATCAATTAAATATTTTCAGACGGATATACTTCAGGGCACACCAATCAGTGATGTTCAGTAACACGGTGTGTAGGATAATGAATTACGAAAGGGAAAGGGCTTCATAAAGAAACGTGTAAAGGAATTAAGACAGCAACGGAAATTGATACCGGATGCGAGTTTTAATTTTTAAAAGTTAACAGGACCATCAATGAAAAAATAAGAAGGGAAATGATTAGAAAAAATACGGTTATTGTACCGAAGAATAAAGACTGACGTGTTACGGGTATATGAAAAGAGCTGGAGCTGATAAATAAATAGCAAGGATAACGAACTGAAGCCCTTTTGAAAGAAGATAAATGGTGAGGCCATAAAACCCTGGAGATGATAAAGTGAACGTTGCGATGGAAAGACACGATATCAGAGACAGGGAATGAATGTGTATTTAGTTACAATCTTAGTTGGAACGTTTGAAGACTGGTAGGCAGAGAAAACTGTAAAAATCTCATATATGTGGGTAAGCGTATGTGTATATAGTTATTCGAAACAAGAAGACCATAAGCGTGCTAAAGCAGCTCAATTCTTTGCTTCGAAGTGATAGAATATCCCACAAAAGTAAAAAGAAATTATTTTCTCTATCATCGATAAACGAATAGTCATCTATCGCTTAGGAACTTAATAAAACAAAGCACAGAAGTCTCCGAGCAATGAAAATTGCCTTCTGGATAAGCCCTTTCGAGACACTCAAAATCCAGCTGGTAAAAAATTAAAATATCAGGAGAGAAATTCGTACCGAAAAATTAATTTTGGACACCACAACAACAAATTGCCTTTTTTGGTGTAGCCATACGAAACAGATTCCTGATTATCTCACCCCCATTAGTTCCTAATCTTGGTTCAAACTAGACGTGGTAGCGGGGCAGATCCAGAAAATCATGGTAGGAGGGCATACGATGGACTGGAGACCAGAAGCTTGCAATGAGGTGATTGGAGCAACTGAAGTCTAGTGTGCAGGATGCGAAAGACGCAATAGCTGTACACGCATCGCAAATGGATGGCGAATGATTTTCATTAGATATCACCGCTTGTCCGATGACTAATTTTCTGCTTTTCTTTTGTGTTTGTTGGCACAATCGTTATGCGCAATTGTTATCACGGTTAGTCGTTACTCATTTGCATACACTGAAACAAAGGAAAAAAGTATTACATTAAAAAATAAACATCAGAAACGGGTATTATAATAGTTTTTGCGTGGAGTTTATTTAAAAACTGCATACTTTATTAGACCCACAGATACGCGATACGGCGGCACACTGTTTAAAGCGTTTACGTCAGCACAGTAATCGTATCGTACAAAATGTATTCAGTGAATTCAAAGGTCGCTTTTATTTGCGCCGTACACATTGTACTCCGCTTTGATGACTTACGGTCGCGCTGTTGTGTTATAGTTTGTTTTATGTTAACGTGTTTACAGCGTTTGCTTTTTACAACTTTGTTATACAGAGTTAAATAAATATTATGTGTTTATAGTTTTGTCGTTTCATGTTTTTCACAAACGAAATTGGCGTTTGTGAAACAAAAGCTTTTACAGCTTCGAGGGCAGTATTTTATTCATGACACAATTAAATTAAATAATATTTAGTTACAATATAGCATACATACTGCAGCAATGTACAAATACATTTTACAAAAGTCATATCGTTGGTAGATTCATTTTCGGGCGGATTTGTTACTATTTTTAATTAAACACAAGAAAATATAATTTTCCCTTCCAACTTTTAATGATTTGACGTTGCCTGTTCTATATCAATTGTCTTCTTTCCCTTCGTCGTCTTTTCTTCACCAAGGTTTAGGTTATATAAACCTGTTCCGGCACCCATCGCACCCTAGAACCTAACGAATACTTTTCATTATTATAGTTATCTTCTTCTTCTTCTTCTTCTTCTTCTTCTTCTTCTTCTTCTTCTTCTTCTTCTTCTTCTTCTTCTTCTTCTTCTTCTTCTTCTTCTTCAAGGATTAGGTTATATAAACCTGCTACGGCACCCATCCTAAACTTGGGCGACCCACGTCTCTTCTACCAATGACTTTATGGTTCAGTTCCGCTTTTGGCAATCGATCCTCTGTCATCTTTTGTGTGTTCAATGTATCTTTGTTTGAAGCTTACGTCCTATCTGGCCTATGTTGAATTTGTTGCACACTATCAAAACACACACAAAAGCACAAAACAAATTCGATCTACCTGGTGTTTACAAACTAAATTGCTCATATTTCAACAAATTCTAGATAGCCCAGACAGGACGTAGCGTCAATAATGGTATATGAAACACACAAAGGCATTTTACACTCCACTATCGAATCCACCTTTGCATACCACACACACAAAAACATCGACTATAACATGAATATTCTACACGTACACTCAAAACTCGGCCGAAAACTCGACACTATTGAACAATATACAAACACACAAAAACGCATAAAAATGACATCCTAAACGAACAGGAACAATTCAAATCACACGCATTATTCAAACATATCACACCCCATACACATTTCATCGATCCTTCAAAACTAGACACCGTCGCCAAGAACAAGACGGACAGCGCTTCCAGTGGCAGCCTCTGACGAAGCTTATAATAAACGAAAACTGGTTTAGGGTATAAGGTAAAACTTTTACGTTTTTACCCAAAAAAAAAACCTTGTGTCGGTAGTGATTTAATTATATTTATTAATTTAAAACTTCTGGTTCTGTAGTATAACTTATACTTTTATGATTGCACTTCTGAAAACTAGGTTAAACACTTTTTTTATGGTTAACTGTACATTGCAATTTTCAGTCTCATTCATAGCGAGCTTATCAATTCTCCTATATTCTTCAGATTATTATATCTTCTAATGCGATGATACCTCTGTTCTATTACTATACGCATGAATATGTATCTATGCCCGTACATGCGTTCTGATGTTTATGAATGCTGCGTATTTTCCCCGAAGGTGCTTCCGTGATGTCTCACAGATCGATGTCCGTTATCATCAGGATTCTCTTTCGTGTTCCAGAATGCATCGACATTGTATTCGATTGGTTCTCTGTTTGCGCTAGTGCTGGTGACTGATTCCCTGTGTACTGTACGTTTGAGAATCACGTTTCCAAAATGACAAAAGCATGTGTTTGTAGTCCGTTGTCACTTTTGTTGAGCGCGTCCCATTCCTTTACTATCTCAACAGATTCCGTGATGACATGTTGCAGTCATAACCACGTGATAGCTAATAAGCGGCAAAGCTGCTGTTTTACCAGTCTCGCTTGTACACTGGACCGGCGAATAGTCTAAGCCTTTGTCAACAACAAACCTGTGTTCCCTGACACCAGCGGCAGTTTCACTACCCGAATAGTTTGATGTACGGATAGTAGCTGTGAGTGTGTGTATGCGTGTCTGTTTTGTGAAAGAGAGAGACAGGAATAGATAGATGAGTGGATGGATGGATAAATTGAAAGAGGGAGAGAGAGAGACAAACAGATAAATAGAAATAGATAGATAGATAGATAGGTAGATAGATAGATAGATAGATAGAGAGAGAGAGAGAGAGAGAGAGAGAGAGAGAGAGAGAGAGAGAGAGAGAGAGAGAGAGAGAGAGAGAGAGAGAGAGAGAGAGAGAGAGACAGATAGACAGACAGACACATACACAGATCGAAAGATAGACAGACGGACAGAGACTGAATCCACACTCGAACACAGTGGCTTTACCATTAACATACATAAAACAGATTTTAGGTAATTTCCAGTCATATTTTCATTGGCCCTTAAAGTCTTGTCGCTAATATTGTGGAAGGCCTACTTAAAAAAGCTGAACCACTTATTTCCATTTTTGATTCGGAAGCAACGGTTAATTAAAATTTCTACAAGGCAGGGGAGACGATAGCACTTCACGGATTACACACACGGTAGTAAATTTTCGTAACATTTCCATTACAAAAAATATGTGCTTGTTCTCAGTATCTATAACTACAGAAGCGCTAAAAAATTATAAAACAAAATGGTGTCTTATAATTAACATTTATGTTTGGTAATTTTATTTTACACACATTTTATGCCTTAATTGTAAAGCTTATTGGAACAGATTTTAGTTTTATAATTTTATTTTATACACGTTTCACATCCTAATGGTAGAAATTATTGTAATTAACTCAGCTCTAGGACTATCCAAGATTTTCCATATTAGGCGTAGTCGAATGCCATGCAGTCTGAAAAGCGATATTTCACTCCTATCACACCAGGCGGATGCCACAGCAGACGAGTCGACCGCTTAACAGGCACGAGAGTTTAGAACGCTTCTTTGAACTCCCATGGGAGTATAAATACAAGACCTGCCTAAGCTAAAACTCAATCCACCCTATGTCATCGACGAGGAGTCTGCTTGAAGGCGGTAGACAAAGATCTACCGAAGCAAACAGCAGACACAACGGAGGACTCAACCCAAAAACAGCACACATCATCTTTGATCACAGAATACACTGTTTACTACGAAGAATATACGTTCGATAAAATATTTGCTACTAATAAAACCACTAATTGAAGCCTAATCAACTATCAAGATTATTTAATGATTTACTAAATTAATGATGTGGTTATTTAGTGATCTCCATTTACTAAATTAAGTTAATTCAGATCGCATTAAAAATAAACTACAATTGTTGATTTGGCAAATTAGATTGAAGTTGAAGTTGATGTGAAGTGGTCTACTCCATAACAGTTATTCAGCTGTTTCAACTATCAATTGAAACAAATCTATTGTTGCGATTGTCGATGGTCACACTGGTTAGACGTGGGTACAGCGGGAACAGAATAACTGACATCAATGAAGTCACTAATTAAAAATTCAATTACAGGTAAACAGCAGTTATGAATAAAAGAAACGCACCCTTACATAATAATTCTGTACCAAAAACTGCTTTCACATGCTGATCAGGTGATTGGTCGATATCAGTGCGGATTTAGAAGAGGCAAATCGACAATAGACAAAGTTTTCACACTCCAACACACTCTGGAGAAAGGTAGGGAAATGTAAGCTACATCACCTATTCATATGGATGTCAGAAATGCATACGATAGCATTGATAGACAAGGATTTTGCACAGATCCTTGAAAAACTAGGAATACCAAAGAAATTAATAAGATTGTGTAGGATGACAATGCTGACAATGAAGGGCATGGTCAGGATCCAGAATGACTTATCAGTAGTTTGACTATGGAAAGGGAGTCCTCCAAGCCGATGCTCTTGCTTGTTTCGTCTTCATTTTTGCCTTAGAAAAAGCTTTAAGAGATGTTGGAATAGATTCGGCCGGGACTGTATTCAACAGGTTGATGCAGGTCCTAGAATACGTCGATGACCTATAATCGGGAGATCCCTTCGAGCAGTCACTGAAGCCTTTATTGCTCTTGAAGGTCCCATAACGAGGCGACTGGGTCTCATAGTAAACAAAAGCAAGACAAAATACACGTTCACAAGACAGGAAGCTAGAGAAGGTGAGCACGTACAAATTGGCATCTATTCCTTCGAAAAAATTAACAACTTTGTTTGTTTAGGATCCCAGGTTAACTCCGGCGGGGAAACAACAAAAGAAATAAAGCAAAGAATCGCCTCAGCTAATAGGTGCTTCTTTGATCTTAGACCCCTGTTCCGGAGCAGAACAATTGACAGGAGCATTAAACTGCTTTTGTATAAACACTAATCCGCCCAGTTCTCACCTATGGTTCCAAGGCCTGGACCATTTCTAGAAAGTGTGAGTCAAGCCTGCTGGTTCATGAACGCAAAATGGTCGGAAGTATTTTTGGTCCAAAATGTGTGATAGGTGAATGGAGGAAAAGGACCGACCAAGAACTAAGTACTCTTTTGAATGAACCAGATATTGTGAAAGTTATAAAACTTGGTAGACTCAGGTGGGCTAGACATGTGATCAGAATGGGGGAGAATGAGATACCCAGAAAGGCACTTACAGAACAGATCGATGGCACCAGGAATGCAGGTAGCCCCCACACCACGTTGGGAAGACGGTGTGAATTATGATCCGCGCCATATCCTTGAGAGCCGAAACTGGAGAGCAGCTGCACTTGACCGGGACAACTGACGGAGGCTGTTAAAGGAGCTTTGACTCAGTAATGGGTTGTCGCGCCGCTGAAGAAGATGATATTGTTACGACGGTCTACTTAGTCGTCGTATAGTATAGTGGAAAACAATGTATTACAATTGTCCAGCACAATTATAAAACACGTAACACTCTGCTACAATACGCCGAACCGCACCATTTAGTCCTAACTCTTTATATATATATTCAATCACTTTCTGCTACAGTCCGTTTCTTGATGTATATAATACATTTAATATTTATAAATAAATTTACTTCAAGATATACCTTTTTTTCTTTATTAGGAACATGTTTCGTGTACTATCTTGTACCCATCCTCAGCCTCTCAGTTTATTATGTGTTATATAAAATCCATCAACTGTTCAATTTTTCCAAATTAGAGCTAACAAAATGATAGTTTACCCATCCTAAGACGATGGTTCAATCACAGAGATATTAGGCTTGTGGGAAATGCTAACATAGACAAGCCTGTAAAGTGAAGTGCGGAGTGAAAATATAAAGGTACAGTACATTGATTGGCTCTGCTTTGTTTTATAGCACACGCATAATTGTTTTTAAGACTATAAATATATACGTTATTTACCATATGTAGAGTGACTGTCAGTATTAAGAAAACCGTAATTTTACTTTATTAATGTAGAAACATTGTAAACCCTTTTAGTTTTATAACTCTTTATAATTCTTAATTTAACACACCCAACTGGCCTATAAAACCCATCCAGTGCTATGGCAGTGAAACCTGGATATTAATACAAGGAGCATCTGAACGCCTGAAGATATTTGAAAGGAAACTTCTGAGACGGATCTTGGGACCCATATATAGAGTGGGGAATATAGGATACGGAATAATGATGAGATATATTGTCACATCAACGAACGAAAGGTAGAAGTGTACATAAAACTAAGGAGGATGTAATGAGCTGTCCATGTCGTAAGAATGGGCGGCAAACGAACACCTAAAAGAGTCCTTATGGTGAGTATGGATTGCGAAAGACCAAAAACCCGTCCAACAAAAAGATGGAAAGATGTTGTCACTGTGGATACGACAGAGATGTGTTGGGAGTGCGAGGACGGAAGTCCTTTACTACTGACAGAGAGATGTGGAGGGTCAGGATAGAGGAGCTAGGGCTCGACTTCGGGCTGTAACGCCATTGGAGGAGGAAGAGGAGGAGGAAAACTGGCTTATAAACAGATCTACCTTAAGTGATTACGGAACTACGGTAAAAATTTAAATTGCTCAGTGGGGAACTGATCCACCTGATCTCTCCCCCCCCCCCGTAGGTATACCACTGACTAGACATACATTCATGTCACCCCTGTGTTTCTCACAGAGACAACTTTCTGCGTAATAGTACAGAGCTTTGTCTCTTTTAGGACAGTGTCATCGCCTACGTTTCTCAAGCAAGAGTCGTAGGCCTTCTGCGTATCGCGGCCTACGTAATCAACGTGAATAGGGCGTCGGGAGTTACAGCTGATACGGCATTTGTGGATGATACGACAGTCAGTGCATACCTTTGTTCTTAACACCTACAAGACGGTGATACGATTGCAGCGACAGTTCGATCGACATGTAGACTGCCAGCTGGAGTATGGCTGTCAACGTGTTGCCAAAGCGACAAAAGAATAACAAGTAATACGGATAGCAACCGTCGTTTTATGTTGCATTTCTACACCATGAGGGTTACTAAACGCGTCAGCCCACGTGGCATGACTGTTTCCTATACTTGTGAGCTGTTAGCCATGACAGCCAAGGACCGCTTACAATACTTTTATAATCAGACTTAACACATACTGCATACGTCGGTATAATGATAACTAAATCGATTTATTATAATTGGCCAGGTGTGAGTTGGAAAAGGTTGCTTACCTGAAAAAAAGAGTAAATAATTGATGTCCAGCCTATGCTATAAGCATAACGTGTAAATATCGCAACAACCCCTATACAGAAAACAATATTCCTTTAGCTTTCCTTTTTTTCTTTTAAAACAGACATTACTGCGTCAGCTATTAGAGGGGAAGACGTCTGTACAATGACCACCTTAATTGTCAAAACCATTGAGTTATATTCACTACGACTAGTATGTACAGAGTGATTCAAAATTACACAGCAATCTCTCAAAAGCTGACTCTATAGGTAAAAATAAGAAAACAAAATTCATATAAACATAGGTCCGAAAACGTTTCCCTAGCGAGTTACGGTTCGCGAAACATTTTGCTGTGATTTCTGCTCCCACGATAAAATGAAGCCATACTGAAATTCTTGGCGTATAAAATTAAGAGTGAATTTGGTGGTTTCTTATGTCTTTGATCTAAAAAATTGAATAAGAGAAGTCCTAGAACCCTATCATAATTAGTTTTTAAGAAAAACTGTGTAAAACACAAAACATTGGAGTCGAAAAACACGCATTATTAGATTTGGAATAAAATAACTTCGTTAATTTACCAATAAACAAATAAAAATTTTTACCTAATTTTCTAGAGATTCTGAGAAGATAGATTTTTAATGTTCATTAAACATAAATACAACTTTGTGAAATCTGACTTTAATTAAAACAAAACAAACCAAAATGCACCGAAACCAACAATGATTCGCCAGCTGTAATTCGCTAAAGAACCGTTTTCGGGCCCATATGAACTTTTTTTCTTATTTTTAGCTATAGAGTCAGCCCCCAACAGATTTCCGTGCAATTTTAAATCACTCTAAACCTAATATATGGCTTAACGAAAATAATTAACCTCTTAAAAGCAAAACATCTTCGTAGTCGCTACGTCATCTCTGAGGTGTATTAGCGGACGCCATACCAATCTAGACACTATAGAAAAACAAGTAGTGGGTGTTGTGTAAATGTTTGTGTTGTAATTTGTCGGGCGTTACCTCCGCGCACTTTTGTTACTTACTCTGTTGACTGGATCCTCTGCAGTGATGTAGTCCTGTAACACAACTTAAAACTATGCTTTTTGTGGGCGCCACTTGGAAACGTTTGTTCCAAGAAAAAATTAAATGTGATTGATAAAATTTTTAAATCTACGAAAAAATTTAAACAAGTCAGTTTAGCTTTGAAAAATCAGTTAAGTTTAATGATTCTTTAAAAACAACAAACAAATCGTCTGAAGGACTAACATTCATAAAAAGAAAAAAAATTAAAAAATTGCAGAGAAAAAATTTTACAAGTTGTTATTATTATTGACAATTTTTTTATATCCAATCAAGTATCGGCTAGCATATTTCAGATTTTGACTCAGTTGAAAGGCATGAGTTTAATATGTGAAAAATCTTTACTCTCAGGACGTGACTCCTTTGAACTACCAAGACATATCAATTAGATGCCTTACAAGAAAAAACTAAGTGATTTGAAGGTGTATGTGTGGCGTGTAAAGTACAACTGTGTGATAAATGTAACCAGGTAACAAATGACTTTAATTTTGGTAACTCACGTTCCAATGGTCGTTTATTCTCGCACTGGACACTTCCTTTGGGTAGTTTCTCAATCTCGCCTCTTCGGGTGTACACTGAATCTATTTAAAGTCAAATTTTGCGATCATTACTTTTTCCGCACTTTTGTAAAAACGTTTGGCAGTAGAATCTCGTTCAAACGCCGCCGCTACGAATCATCTGTTTAGCGTTGATTCAGAAATCTGCCACCGCAGCGCTGATTCCCATGCAGTGTTGAGGAAGGCTTTGTGTATTGTATGTTTACGTTCGGGGGAATTATTTGTCAAGTTAGTCAGTCTATGCGAACACAGCAGAATTCGTTCTCTATTTAAAATTGTTGTCCTTCCTGGGCCGCTGGACGTTCTGGCTGCGTGATTTCTATTAAAATTTGCCGTATCGCTGCTCTATTTCAGCGATACTTTTTGGCGTAGATTCTCGTTGAGGTTAAGTCAGTCGGTTATGTCTATGTACGGGAAAAGCCTTCCTGCCGTGTCTTGTCGATTTCTTGCCTCTTCGGTTTCGCCTTAGCTGCGTTGATCAGTGTTGTTTGAGATGCATCAGTTCTGGAGTTCAAGTTTCAAGTGTTTTTGGGTCGAATTTGGTCTCGCTTTTATACTAATTCAGGATGACTGTTTTCATCGACTTCCGGTATATTTGTGTAAAATTTCTTTCTAGATTGTTCGAGAATAAACGAAATGGAATGTCATAGAACAATTTTCACTTCCGTAGAAGCTTTTAGAATGAATTTCTTATTCTTCATACAAAGGATATTTCAAAATTTACACTGATATTTATCAAACAGTTTTACATTAGTACTCACAATTTGTATGCCATTAATACATTTAGATTCCCTGTTTTTAACTGAATCTAGCGATACTAAATATGATTGGTTTCTAATTAACTTAAGTCTAATAAACAATACAATATACAACCCTCACCTTGAGTTGTTGTCATTGAAAACTCAATTTGTATAACAAAAATTGTTGTGGAGTTACAAAGTTCCTTCCACAAGCTGAACATCTAATACTACTACTTTCCTACAACAAAATAAACAAATTTTAACATAAATAAAACACAAATAAATACAATTTTATATGGCCTCTGCTCATGGCCTAGATTCTTGTCAGTTTTCTAATACAATGATTAGTCTTTTTCTTTAGTATATGTATTATTTCACTACTATACACACAGAGCTTATTATTTTGTCTATCTTTTGTGATACCTGGTTACTCTGTACATATATTATATTTATCACAAGATGACATAGCATCATTGATTGGTCTTGAGATGTCATTTTTTATGGTGTGACAAATCTCACTCTAATTAGTTAAATTCTTTTAGAATTGACTTTACTTTCAACTGAGTTTGTTTCTTATTAAGGTATACTGATGTATTGTACCTTTCTATCTTATTTTTGTTAGTATTATGTAAGTATTTAGCCAGATATGATTATTTTTGTACTGGATAATTGGCTTCAGCCATACATGGTATAAGTAAATATTTTGCTGACTTGACTATTACAATGTTAAAGTTGGTCAGGTATATTAGTATAGTTGCTTTATATCATATTACAGCTTTCTAATACAGTTTGGTTGCATTTTGGCAACATTAAATTCATAAATTATACAATATTAGATGCCTATTACATGTTTTTAGTTAACACTGTTTTTGGCTATTTTGACTGCTTTTTATTCATTTGACAGCTTCCTTTATTTAAGATAAATTGTTCACTATTGTCAGCTTGACAATTACATATAGTTTTTATTTAAATCTGATAATAATTAATTTTTTCATGGAATCTTGGTGTATGGTCTCAAATCCAACACATTAATATTTTTTATCATTGCAAATATACAATTTTTATTTTAACTTAGATTCTTTCTAATAATGTATTTAAATCATTTAATACATTTATTTTATTTACATCACATAATATAATAATGGATTATGTCCATTCATTCGCAAAAAAAAATCAAGTACCGTCTGCCTAGTGGCAAAAGCTAAAGAGCATGATAATGTCTTTCGGCCGCCAGCTAAACGCAACATTTGCAGAAAGGAAACAATCAGTCAGTCAGTAACCATAATAATGTTGCGTTTAGCTGGCGGCCGAAAGACATTATCATGCTCTTTAGCTTTTGCCACTAGGCAGACGGTACTTGAATTTTTTTAATCAGTCGCCACGTTATGGTTACTATATACCAGCAGCAGTGTATTTCACCACAACACAAAACAAACCTTTATTTACAACAATCCCAATGACATTATGTATCTGTGTTATACTTCACATTTCTGCGGTGAGTAATTAAATATAAAGAACAGTAGATTTGCATTTACGATGACAAATATTTTAATGAATAGATCGTTAGCTGAATCACATACGAAGACAACCATTAACTAGAGACAATAACCCCAATAACCTATCTACAGCTATGCAGTGTTGTTTGCTTGTTAGGTCTTTAATCTGCGACGACGTTAGCATGTTAGCGGTCGCGGTTTTAGTTAACGATTCCCGGCTGATAAATTGTGCTAACACTTGATTTTAAACTTTCAGGACGCTTTATAAATCTGGTTTAATTGTTTGCAGTGATATTATTTTTAACACATTATATATATTGCGACGTATCAAAACAAACGTTTATTTACAACAATCCCAATGACGTCACGCAAGAATGACGTCATGCAGCGTGATGCGTTACAGTTTACAGCGTTACAGAAATTTTCAAATGATGGCCAGCCAAAATACATTATCATGTCAAAATAGTTTTTAATACTCTATTCATAGTTATAAAACTTAATAATTATTGACTTTATTTTGGTTGATTCTGACATTATTTCTCTCTCTTATAGAGTCTTATGGTTTTTTCACTCTTATTCACATTAATAATATATATGGGGTTTTGTCTTAGTCATAGTTTGGTCGTTTTTTTTCAAGTTGATAGAAATAATTATTATACAAAATTACACAATTTTTTGGGACTACTTGGGTTCGATACTGTTCACCTCACTTTCCTCTTATGCTAACTTACTATATAAATGATTTCTTTTATGGAACGTTCTGTGACGTTACATATGCCTCTCCGTTAAAGTTGATAATTTTGGAAAAACATATCTTTGGTTTTGATGAAATTATCATCTCTATATTAACCTCTTATTAGCTTCTTTATATCTCATTCTTTTATCTTATAATTAAATTCCTGTTCTACTCCTTTAATATATTAATCCAACTCAATATTCCTAGTTCGTTCTTTGTCGTATCACCTATTCCTTTCCTTTTTACCTTGATGTTTTATAATTAATCTTTGATATAATTCCCTATCAATTCCCTAACTTACATAGAGGGTTGGGAGTCAGAGTGGCTCGCTATGGTATACATTCTCTGTCCCTTCCTGTCTATAACTACTGAAATCAGAGGCAACACATCCCTGTTCAGAAAATAATAATTGCACCTTTGCAACAAATAATAATAATAATAAAAAATACAATATTCAAAGATCATAGGCTCCTACACATAAATTCCCTTTCTTAAACTCTTCTCATTAATTCACAATTATATTAATATATCGTTCTCCGCAGGTTAAATTATCGTTTAAAATCATTCAATGTTAATAGCTATATTCATATTCATCATTACCTCCTTATGTAACACACTATTTTCCCTTTTTTTTTCATTTATCATTTCCATTTAAATATCAAATATATATGACAGTATTTCTCCTTCTTTTCTCCTTTACTAAGTGTCCATCTTGTAATATTTATTTATAATAATCTCTCTCCTTCTCTAAGTACGGGTAAGCTGGTAAATATACGTTGACATGGCTATTGGAAATAAATCTATATTTTATATATATCTTTATGCCTTTGGTGTAAGGTGTCCTTCTCGTAATATTTATTAATAATAATAATCTTTATACAATATTATTTATATTTATTTAATAATCTCTACCTCCTTTCTAATTATGGCTAAGTTAAAAAATTCACGTTAACATGTTTAGTCAAGGTACCTTCTCTATGATGCTGTATTTGACTTTGGTTTTTGGTCATGGTACTTGGCCACTGATTGAGTATTCGACTTGCGATTTTTTTTTTTTTTTTTTTTTTTAATCATGGTACTTTTTTAATGGAGTCTGGTTATACGTACCTTTTACCTTGTTCCTAATTGTGTCAGTTACCTCGTAGGTATTGCTTTCATGTTTGATAATATTTGGGTTTATATTTGTCAGTTTGGGTTAATTATTTTGATTATTTCAACCCCTTTTGGTTGTATGTTCCTTATATTATGTCATTATTTATCATTCCCATTCCTTTTTACTTCCTTCTCTTTTCAATATTCGACCTTCGATGTTTAGCACCTCTACTCCTTCAAATGCCTGGTCTATGACATTTATTCTGGATGATTGATCCATGGCATTACCATCTCATCACATGTTTGGGCCATAATTTTTCTGCATAGCGGAATTCCTCCTCTCTCTCACTTTCATTTTGGGGATCATTATCTGGTTCTCGGCCAGTTTCTGCCAATACATGGTTTACATAAAATACTCGGGGTTTTTCGTCATTACTTGCCTGATTATGCTGTAATGAAAAACTCGGATTTTCGTGAACTGTTACCCGATTCTCATTATTATTTTGATTAGCGTTTGGCTCTTGTTGGTTGTTACTTTCGTTTCGGGGTGGTTCGCTACTCCTACCCTCTGAAAACTGCTGACGGTTATTTGCCGTATCACCCTGGCTACCTGGCGCCTGTTGAGTCATATACCCGTAACTTGGTAAATTGGGTGGATATGGTCGTCGATTATCGGCCATCATATAATTTACCTGGGGCCTATATTCATTTTGGTTTCTCCTACCGCCTCCTCCTTGGTTTCCCCCGTTGCGATAACCATTACGTTGACCATAATTACTTCCTCTATAATTATTCCCGCGATAACCGTTTCCCTGGTGGAAGTTCCTACCGTAGTTATTCCCGGTGTAATTACCTCTGTTTGGTCCCGGATAGTTGCGGTTAATTGGGCCCTGAGTGTTATCATTTCGGCCATTTGGTGGGATATTATGATTCTGATTATTGGTGTTTAGATTATTACTGTTCCCACCTCCATTCCGGTTTGGTCCGTTATTATTGTTGTTGTACTCTACCTTACGATTCCAGGTAATCCTGGAACCTTCCTGTGGATTCGCAATTTTCCAATAATTTGGCCAGATCGGTTATTTTGCTAATCTGTTGGTATAATTGGGCATCCTTGATCCCATAGCTGTAATGTCCAGCTAACTGCCTTACCAAACATTCTTCTGGGATCGGCGGTATCAACTTCCGTGCTAAACATACCTTTCCCAGGAAATAAGACGTCGGGGACTGTCCATAGGACGCGTCGTATTTGCCATAGAAAATGTCCATTCTTACCCTGTTTTGTGCGGTCTCTGACCAATACTTTTCCTTAAATTGGCGTTTAAACTCTGCTAAATTTGTTATTTCGGGTCGTACCGCTATCCACCAGTTATCCTTAGTATTTTTAAACGTCTCGTCAAGCATCTCTCTTATCCTGTCCCACCTTGTTTCTCTATTTCTCCCAATAAACTCCTCCATTCTTTCCAAAAATTCCATTGGGTTTCGTCGATAGTCCTGGAAGTTGATTACTTCCCTGTTTTCACCATGACACGTATGAGTGTTTAGTATTGGTGTGTCTCTCAGCGCCTCTAATCTTTCCTGCAGGTTTTTCTCTCTCTGGTCTATTTCCAGTATACTATTTTTGTTAGTTTTTATTTGTTCATCCAGCCTGTTAGCGATGTCATATGTTTCCTGCATCCTCTCGCTAACGTCTTTCTGGACTTCCTGCATGATGGCGTCTTGGTTCTGCCTTACCTTGTTTTCGAGATTTCTAACATCTTGTTTGGTCTCTACTGTTTGCTCCTCTATACTTTTGAAACGTGTATTGTTTCCCTCCCGTAACCTTTCCAATTGTTTCTCCATGTTTTCGACCTTCCTGTCACTATCGATTTTATTCTCATCGATCTTTTTGGTTACTGTTTCGTACTTTATGCTAATTTCTTTTTTCAGGGACTCTATACATTTTTTATTCTCCTCCTGAAATTGCTCTAGCTTTTTCCCATTGTCATCTATTTTCTCGGTTATATCCTTCCTTAAAGATTCTATGTTTTTGTCTAATTTCTCCTTATTCCTGTTCATGTTTTCTTCCATTCTTTGGAACATTTGCTCATTACTTTTTTTAGTATTTTCGTTCATATCCTCCTTCAGAGATTCTATATTTTTGTTCATATTTTCGTTTAGCGTTTGGAACATCATCCTTAAAACATTCGCGTCAACGCTCTCTGTTATTTTTTCTGGTTCGGGTTTTTCTGTTTGTTCTACCATTTGTATGGGTGCTTCTCCCGTTTGTTCCTCCAATTCGTCTGCCGTTTGTACCGGTATTTCCATTTCTAGTGTGGGCGGTTCTAATTCCGTTTCCTCCATTTGTACTGCCTCTCCGTCTTCCACACTTAACTCAGGTTCCACAGTCTTCTTCACCTTTTTTCCCTTAGGTTGCGGCATTTTAATATGTTGGTAGTTGCCGGGCTTGTTCCGTCTTTTTCAAGCCCCACGTTGGGCACCAATTTATAGAAAAACAAGTAGTGGGTGTTGTGTAAATGTTTGTGTTGTAATTTGTCGGGCGTTACCTCCGCGCACTTTTGTTACTTACTCTGTTGACTGGATCCTCTGCAGTGATGTAGTCCTGTAACACAACTTAAAACTATGCTTTTTGTGGGCGCCACTTGGAAACGTTTGTTCCAAGAAAAAATTAAATGTGATTGATAAAATTTTTAAATCTACGAAAAAATTTAAACAAGTCAGTTTAGCTTTGAAAAATCAGTTAAGTTTAATGATTCTTTAAAAACAACAAACAAATCGTCTGAAGGACTAACATTCATAAAAAGAAAAAAAATTAAAAAATTGCAGAGAAAAAATTTTACAAGTTGTTATTATTATTGACAATTTTTTTATATCCAATCAAGTATCGGCTAGCATATTTCAGATTTTGACTCAGTTGAAAGGCATGAGTTTAATATGTGAAAAATCTTTACTCTCAGGACGTGACTCCTTTGAACTACCAAGACATATCAATTAGATGCCTTACAAGAAAAAACTAAGTGATTTGAAGGTGTATGTGTGGCGTGTAAAGTACAACTGTGTGATAAATGTAACCAGGTAACAAATGACTTTAATTTTGGTAACTCACGTTCCAATGGTCGTTTATTCTCGCACTGGACACTTCCTTCGGGTAGTTTCTCAATCTCGCCTCTTTGGGTGTACACTGAATCTATTTAAAGTCAAATTTTGCGATCATTACTTTTTCCGCACTTTTGTAAAAACGTTTGGCAGTAGAATCTCGTTCAAACGCCGCCGCTACGAATCATCTGTTTAGCGTTGATTCAGAAATCTGCCACCGCAGCGCTGATTCCCATGCAGTGTTGAGGAAGGCTTTGTGTATTGTATGTTTACGTTCGGGGGAATTATTTGTCAAGTTAGTCAGTCTATGCGAACACAGCAGAATTCGTTCTCTATTTAAAATTGTTGTCCTTCCTGGGCCGCTGGACGTTCTGGCTGCGTGATTTCTATTAAAATTTGCCGTATCGCTGCTCTATTTCAGCGATACTTTTTGGCGTAGATTCTCGTTGAGGTTAAGTCAGTCGGTTATGTCTATGTACGGGAAAAGCCTTCCTGCCGTGTCTTGTCGATTTCTTGCCTCTTCGGTTTCGCCTTAGCTGCGTTGATCAGTGTTGTTTGAGATGCATCAGTTCTGGAGTTCAAGTTTCAAGTGTTTTTGGGTCGAATTTGGTCTCGCTTTTATACTAATTCAGGATGACTGTTTTCATCGACTTCCGGTATATTTGTGTAAAATTTCTTTCTAGATTGTTCGAGAATAAACGAAATGGAATGTCATAGAACAATTTTCACTTCCGTAGAAGCTTTTAGAATGAATTTCTTATTCTTCATACAAAGGATATTTCAAAATTTACACTGGTATTTATCAAACAGTTTTACATTAGTACTCACAATTTGTATGCCATTAATACATCTAGATTCCCTGTTTTTAACTGAATCTAGCGATACTAAATATGATTGGTTTCTAATTAACTTAAGTCTAATAAACAATACAATATACAACCCTCACCTTGAGTTGTTGTCATTGAAAACTCAATTTTTATAACAAAAATTGTTGTGGAGTTACAAAGTTCCTTCCACAAGCTGAACATCTAATACTACTACTTTCCTACAACAAAATAAACAAATTTTAACATAAATAAAACACAAATAAATACAATTTTATATGGCCTCTGCTCATGGCCTAGATTCTTGTCAGTTTTCTAATACAATGATTAGTCTTTTTCTTTAATATATGTATTATTTCACTACTATACACACAGAGCTTATTATTTTGTCTATCTTTTGTGATACCTGGTTACTCTGTACATATATTATATTTATCACAAGATGACATAGCATCATTGATTGGTCTTGAGATGTCATTTTTTATGGTGTGACAAATCTCACTCTAATTAGTTAAATTCTTTTAGAATTGACTTTACTTTCAACTGAGTTTGTTTCTTATTAAGGTATACTGATGTATTGTACCTTTCTATCTTATTTTTGTTAGTATTATGTAAGTATTTAGCCAGATATGATTATTTTTGTACTGGATAATTGGCTTCAGCTATACATGGTATAAGTAAATATTTTGCTGACTTGACTATTACAATGTTAAAGTTGGTCAGGTATATTAGTATAGTTGCTTTATATCATATTACAGCTTTCTAATACAGTTTGGTTGCATTTTGGCGACATTAAATTCATAAATTATACAATATTAGATGCCTATTACATGTTTTTAGTTAACACTGTTTTTGGCTATTTTGACTGCTTTTTATTCATTTGACAGCTTCCTTTATTTAAGATAAATTGTTCACTATTGTCTGCTTGACAATTACATATAGGTTTTATTTAAATCTGATAATAATTAATTTTTTCATGAAATCTTGGTGTATGGTCTCAAATCCAACACATTAATATTTTTTGTCATTGCAAATATACAATTTTTATTTTAACTTAGATTCTTTCTAATAATGTATTTAAATCATTTAATACATTTATTTTATTTACATCACATAATATAATAATGGATTATGTCCATTCATTCACAAAAAATAGTTTTTAATACTCTATTCATAGTTATAAATCTTAATAATTATTGACTTTATTTTGGTTGATTCTGACATTATTTCTCTCTCTTATAGAGTCTTATGGTTTTTTCACTCTTATTCACATTAATAATATATATGGGGTTTTGTCTTAGTCATAGTTTGGTCGTTTTTTTTTTCAAGTTGATAGAAATAATTATTATACAAAATTACACAATTTTTTGGGACTACTTGGGTTCGATACTGTTCACCTCACTTTCCTCTTATGCTAACTTACTATATAAATGATTTCTTTTATGGAACGTTCTGTGACGTTACAACACTGACGATGGCCTCCGACGGTGGGCCGCCGAAACGTTTGTCAATTGTGACAACTGTGAATCGCGGCCTAAGAGCCCGGCTGATAATAATAATTTCAACAATTTTGAAGCCGGCCTTGAGAGCTTAAGAACTTATATCTTCATTTCTCTTGACGAACCCTAAAATACACGTGGAAAACGGTCCTAACCACTATTGAACTAAAAACTCTACTACTGAGTCAAAGATTAGGCACCATCTCCGTCTTAAAAACAAATACACGGTATAAGTTGTTGACAGTCTACTAATTTATCTGAATAATGAGACAGTTGACGGACAAGCGCTGTGTCGTCATTTCAACAGTCTGGCTGAAGATGGTGGTAGGCGCCGTCTAAACAAAGTTTCTTCACAAAAATAAATTATTTGTGTGACAGCTCGTGTCGTTTATTTTTAATATTAAGAAACATGTGTCACCAGGGAAAACAAAACAAAGTGCGCGTGTATGTGTGATTGCGTACGTGCGTTTATGTATGAGTAGCTGCAACTAAACAACATATAGTCATTAGCATATGTCTAGGCGTTCAAGTAATCCTCCGTGTGTGTTTAATCGTAAGATATTGTTACGACATCACAGGACACGCTACATGTCTCTCGGCTATTCGAGTGGAATCCGGATGTAATGTGTGTGTGTGTGTGTGTGTGTGCGTACGTATTGCTGCTACTTTGAGATGAAGGACAATCACGTGACACTTGTCACACGTCCGCAACGAAATGTTTCCAGATCATACCGCTCCTCGCGCGCTGTGCTCAAGGCCGCAATCAATTACGTTCTTGTGTTTTCTAGTAGACGCGTGGTGTGGAATATGCTATAATCTCAGCGGGGTACAAATACAAGACTTCAGCGACGCTTAATTCGGTCTTACGACGGCGATTACTCAATTCAGTTATTGTCGGGCGATTTACACAGTGCGAAGAAATATTGTGGAGAAATAATATGTGTTTTATAATTGTGCGGTATTCTATTAGTAGGCATTTTTATTGCGTGTGAACAATGTTTATTTGATTTGTTGTAAGATTCTATCGTGTTGATTACAGACTGTATAAGTGTGGTAATTAAAACTGGTGATTAGTGACTTAATTAGTGTTTTGTATTTTGTTTTTCATTGTACCATACAACGATCAGTTGACCGTCGTAACAATATTTTTTTTTAATACTTTCTGCATGTGATTAGGATAGGCATTACCATACTCAAGTTTCATTGAATGCGTTTAACTATATTTAAGTACTAATATTTCTACGTAAAGAGGTGATAACGTCAATCAGTACAGTGAAGGTGATTTGCGGTTAATATCGTTACGGAGAAATCTCGTCTCTCGGTCGTCATCGCGTCCTTCAGGCCGTCAGTTTATTGGGGTAGCGGGACTGCATCGATCGATCCATTTCTGCTTTATGAATAATTTAGACTTGGCTTTCTGCTCTGATTCCTTACAACCACCTCGTACTTTACGTCCACATCACGACAGCCATTATAACTCATGCTTCATCGGTTTGGCACTAGAGTGCGCACGTGTACCAGCGAGTACACAAAAGCGGTGTGGTTTAAAAAAATTAATTATGTAAAATCTAAATAGACCTGTTTATGAGTGTAACGTATACGTGTGCTCATTAATTTAATTACAAATTTATTTCTGCAAAATCTTATAAATTTATTTAATGACTACACACTTACGAATGAAAATCTGTACTTTGCAAAATGGGATAATGGAATAGTTTGTGTTAGCACCAATGCAAGTAAGCAATCAGCTGTTTCCCTCTTTCCTTAAACAAGCAGGGTACTGCTTGCAGGTTATGTTCTGTTTGTCAAGTTGTGTCAGTTATTTATTACTGCTTTTACAATGTCTCCTGATAAAGAAGTTGTTGAATGTACTTGTTTCAATACAAAAAGAAACGTAACAATAATAATTCTGATTGATTTAAGAGAAATATAATAAAAAGAAGTAAAGTAAAAACATAGAACATATAATTAGAGTTGTAAGGTTATCCCTAAACGAAGTAGAGGAACTGGCTGTAATTGTAAATCTTAAAGTTTTACAAAGTTTAATGATAATAATTTTATGCAAGATAATTACACAATCAAATGAATTTGACAGCAAAAAACACACAAGATATTCGCTTACAATCCTTGATCGAATGAAGAGATATAGTTCGTAGCAGAAAAAGCTGATAAAAAAAAACACACACACACACAAGATATTCGCTTACAATCCTTGATTAAATGAAGAGATATAGTTCGTAGCAGAAAAGTCTGATAAAGTAGAAAACTATTTAGAATGTAAAAATCATAGGTCAGTTGGTAGAAGTTTGCAAGAAAGATTTTGCAGCTTTACATGGTTAAGCAAGAAAAGAGTGGATAGGCTTCTGTCCTGTTATCTAACGGAATTACTTCTCATCACCAAAGAGAGAAGAACAGTAGTTCTAATCCAGTCCTAGTTGAGAGTGCAAACAAATGATAACTCAAAACTAAAAAAATAATACTATTTAGTAAAATTAAAGTAACCAAATATTAAACTAAATATTAAAATACTATATAAAACATTTTTGCGACCAAATTCTAGCATTAAGAATTACGTCATTAACCCTTTCGGGCTAAACTTTTTTTTGTGACTAAATAGTTCAATAGTGTATGTTGACATAAACAATCATGTAGAATTAAGGAAAATAATGAAAAAATTCTATTGTAAACAGTTTCTGTAATAATCGACTAGCATGATCTTGCTAGTTAGGTCCATTTCATACTAAGTAACCGTATAATCAGGCCATATTACCTGGTAATTACATATTGTTTTCACGCTATCCCCATTTCATATTTTTGTCAGACATATTTTTAACATAAAAATATTTGTATCTACACAATTATGCAAATTTTTCAAGTATAATTGTAAAAAAAGCTACACATTGCTACATGGCATGAAAAAAATTGTATCCACGTTGCTACAGAAGGCCTAAGGAATACAGTACCACTAACAACAAGAGCACAAACTCTAACTCTGTTTTTAAAGCCTAGAAATAGACTGCAAACAAGTGAGATAATATTCCTGTGGCAGACAATTGGAAGAAACGGGATAAGGTTTAGGAATAATGTCATTATGAAACCGCTTCACCCGGAATCACTGTTGGCGGTTTTAGAAAGAAGAAAATCACTGCAATAGTTGAGCAATATAAGGAAGATGAATTATTATTACAGAAAAACTAGCTTCATCGTAGAAATAAAAAATGAACGAAGAGCAAGAAGAAAGCTGGCTGAGAAGGATAAACTTTAACCTTCCAAACCGCAGTTAATATAAATTTCGTTCAAGACAGAACAAAGATTAAAATATATTCAAAGAACACCGACGTTTGCAGGAAAAAAGTGACGATGAAAAAGATGTAGAATAAATCAAACTGCTTTTAAGTGCAAACAAGGAATTACTGGGCTATATGGGAAGTAAATTTAAAACGCAAGCTATGTGGTAGGACGTTATATAATTAGAGATTTTCTGACTTTCTTCAGAACAGAATATCTATCTCTAGCCTAATACCGGAGTGTCCTTTCTATAGTTGCAGGTGCACCTTATACTCCCCCGTATAGGAAGAGGTTTCGCGCTTACGACTCACAATCGCCGGCTGTACTAAGATCGAGAGACTGAGGCAAAGTCATGACTCGGTCTGCTTGTCCCGCCTACATTTATACTACACATGCTTGCTTAAACACGCGGGCCCACACAGAGCTCCCTTTCTTTACCGTGCGGCTTGCTATCGTACGCGGTTGATAAATGGCTGATTCCTCTCTGGAGTTGTTGGCACGTTGAGTCGTACAATGACCACGAGGCGCAAAAGGCTTCAGGGCATCCGTTTGAAGGGAATAGTAGACAAGAAGATGGTGGAACGGAAGGTGGATATTTCCTATAAAATGCAAAGATCTGGATGATTGAGGGCTAATGTGGAATGGAAGGAAATAGAACACTCAGTTTTTAAGGGTATAACATAGTGCAAAGTCACAGGTTAATGAGCGTCTCAGAAAAAATATTTAACCCGCGAAAATCTAATGAGCGCTAAGAATATAAGTTTGTAGGCGAAACCTGATAAACAAATGGATTAATTTTAAATGGTGAGACAAAGTTCACAGAAGACAGTAGACCAAAGAAGTAGGAAAAGATATTTATTTTTATTAACATTTACTTACGTTCATTTAATTAAATTAGCCATAAAAAACTATAATAATTTTTATAAGTTATTTTGCTGTCTTAGAAACTGATTATCAAATCTCCCTTCTGGCGTGATAAGACTTTTCAAGTAAGAGGACATTTCCTCCAGTACGTCAAGTCTATTGGTAAATTTCTTTTCAATCTCCTGGTGAGATTCTCTAGCACGTGCGTTTGGATGAGAGGATTACTGTGCGCCTCTAACCCTGCACATGGTGTTTCCTGTTTTGTTCGTGAATAAACTCTTGGACGTTTGGCATTCGGAGATCTATGCGTTGCATCTGGTTTGTGACATACCATGGCGCATTGGTTATTGCACGAATGGTTCACTGGTTTCAATCGATTGTTCATGCTGGAATATGGCAATGCTAGATTTACTGCCATGACCCCATAATTCTATACAGTAAAGAGGGGTCATTCTATATTATATAAGGCTAATTACGATCTTGAATGACGGAGTTGGTTTTCTGACGAGAGTTTAGATTTTCCGTCAAGTAGACAATATAATTCTTTGACGAAGAACATAGCCTACAACAATATGCTGGTCTGTGAAAGGGACTAGTTAAATGTTGTTTGTTTCTCATCGAGAATTATTTTTGTTCCTAACGGAAGTATGCGTTTACTGTAAGTAAACAGAGTACAATCTACAAATACAGAGTAAAAATAAATAATAATAAATTATAAAAACGTAATAAAAATTAATACGTTAAATATAAATAAATAATACGTGTACGGAGCTAAAATAACTTCTATAACATCAATGAGCAGCAGTTACTATCTAAAGGGCTGTTATACGAATGTTTTTGGATCCGTAACAGTGTGCCGATGTTTATGGGCTCAATCGTAAGGTTGTAGAGTTTAATGTGGCTTTGTAGGAGACGCCGAGATTACAGTCAGTACAAGCGCGTTAAGCCTTCTGTAACACGACCGCAACACAGAGGCTCCGACAATAAGGGAAACCGGGTAAACCACATAACGGTTTCATGCTAAATATTTTTGCAGCGGCACATGTAAAGAAACACAGAAATAGCTTGAAAAGCAACGGAAACGTATCATTTAACTCCGCTGTAACTTTGTGACCGTCAACCAGTACGCTGTACAGTAGGCCTATACGTCTTGCCTATGCATTGTTGCAGTACTACAAGCTTGTAAGAGAAAATATTTCACTGAGATTTTTCATTGCACTCAATCGCTTTAACGATTATAATCAAAATAATTATGTCATTCTACATCGCCGGAGAATAGAAGATACCATAATTAAATTAACCACGGACAAAAGATATATTAATAAGCACAATAATAAGGTCCGTAAATTATTTATTACAATTAATTATACTCTTGTAATAAACAGTCATGTCAAACACAGATCGCACATAGCCACCTCGGTGATCCAGAAAGAATGAGGGAACGAATACGCTTCAAACATAGACCAAGCAGTTCCAATACAATACACATTTGATACTATATGTACGTATGATCTTTATTTATTACATATTCTTCTTATTACGCAGTTCTTCATGTCGGGACGACCCTTGGCTTCCGCCAACACTCGCCTCCAGTTTTCTCTCTCTCTGTTTCAACATTCCTCCAATTTTGTACGGTCATTCTTCTTAAGTCTTCCTCCACCTCGTGTATCTATCGCCTTGTGTGTCTACCCTTTCGTCTTATTCATTCCTTCTTGTTTCCTTTTAATTTGCTTGGGCAGTCTTTCCTGTAGCATTCTCATCACTCATACGGCAGATTTGCAGCAGAAGTCTTTTTCTGGGGTGGAAGAGTTAACACCACGCCCAACCCTCAAACCCCCAACCTTGAGAACCAGGAGATTTATTACATATCACCTTATACAAATTTTAATTAAAATATTAACATTGCATTATTTTTAATTTTAAGTTTTTTATTAAAATAATTTTTTGAAGACTAAAATGTTTATATTTTTATTAACCATTGTTTATAAAACCGTTAAATAAACAAATACAAAAATTTGTGAGTAAATAGAAGAAACTAAAAACTAAATCATTATTTTAGCGTGTTGAGTTATCTTTCGTCATTCTCACCTCGTATAAGTTTCTTTCATACAAAATATTTAGGTAGTAGGACTTAGTGTTTACACAAATTACTTAGGTAGGAGAAATATAAGGAAGGTCGGGCGAGACAATTTGTAAAAATTGTGTAAGTGATAGCAGTACCGTGTGGCCTTTATGATAGTGAGACATGACAATGGAAGCTAATACCCATGAGATGAGGTTTTTAGGAGCGTCTCGAAGAGACCGGCAATGCAATGATGACATAAGGAAAATAGAACCTGAATGATGTGAGATCAAGTAGTACAGACGGAGGCGGGCGGACCATGTCCAAAGGATGCATCAGAACAGACTGCCTAAGCAACTGATGTTTTATCCTCCCGGGGGAAACCGACACATCGGAGGACAGAAGAAAATGTTGCCAGATCAATGAGTGCCCAACGGACTGTGAGTTGCAAGGCCTGAGTAGAACAAGAAGAACAATATGATAAAGAATTATAAAAAGTACGTGTATAGTAGTACATGTTTGTTTACTACTTTTCAAAAAATGAAACAAATAAATTTTATCAAATTTCAAAACAAACACACACACAATTCCAAGAATAAACTCATTTTTTTAAACCAGTAAAGTTTTTTTATACTCTTTTCGTTCGTAAATGACACCCTTTTTATGTGACACTAATTTCTTGGTATCGGGAAGCTCTTTTTGTGTAGAAACAATTTTCGATTCCTGTAAGTACCAATATGCGATTTTATGTACACAACCACACACACACACATTCATTATCGGGAGGGTGTTTCCACCAAGCCGTGCCCCAGGGTTTCCTCTTTACCAGATCCTGAAATCTACTATAAAACTCGCCACAACCGGGGAAGGAAACCGGTTCTCCGCCCGCCAGATGCGTCTGTGAGGAGACTAACGGACTTAGCCGCTACGTTATGTCAGACCATGCAAATGGCCGCACAAAACGCAACGTTCCCCAGCGGGGGACTCGTGGAGGCGCCGTTTCTGTACTCAAAGACACGTGAACGGTGGGGGCCAGCCACCGCACTCGAGTTGGGTGCAGGCCCGCACAGGTCACGCACAGGCTCGAGTTCTAGAGCCTGCCCTTCTCTAACGCTGTACGTACGTTTTTCCCGAATTTCAGTCCTCATACCACCGAAAATCGGATAGCTTCGCAACCCGTAAGGCAGAGTATGCCAGGATGGGTTTCTCGGAAGGAGAAGGGTCACCAGTAATCAGCGGTACAGGCCATCCCACGACCATTCCCGGGCCCACCTGGTGGGGCTCAGCCAGCCACGCGGTGTTTCCCTCTCCGGCCCTCTCCCACCAACACACACACTCACATACAGATGTAGAAATAAGGAAACAATAAAATAATAAAATTCTTTCATAAGGAAATGATTTATACAAATTTGAGCCAGCCGAACTAAAAGGACCTGAAGAACGCATGCGGCGCATCGCCGTAAGTTTGAAGCCAGTAGCGTAGATAAACAAGGACACACAAGACCCGACTGGTCTTTCAAAAACTTTGAACACACATGTTTTGGTAAGCACTAAATTTAACGGATTAAGCAATTCCATACAAATACTTTAGTTGTTCTCTTTATGCATATGTATTACTTGAAAGTACTTATAGTAATATTTATTATAGTATATATTATTTAATCACTTTATTACTATTAAAAAGTGGTTAGCGTTTTTTTCGGCTTTGATAGAGTAACCTCAAATAATTCTGACAAATTTTTGACCAAAAATTATTAAGTTTTAAACATTAAGTGAATCGAGTTTTTGGTGAACTTAAAAAATTACAGATTATAAGTGAAACTTGTAGGAATTTGTGAAAAGTAAACATTACTGTTATGGAACAACTTTCCTTGTTAAGGCGTATTTTGGATTAACAGAAAATGAATTAGCTATAAAGTTTAAACATGTGAACATTTAGTTTACAAACAGAAAAATTTAGTAAAATGGACGTACAGAGCGTAAACAGGATATCGTATTGGTAAAATATTCTGAGAGTGCAAAATAACCAGAAATAACCGTTTATTCAATTAAGATAAAACACGTTCAACGACACGTTATAAATTGGCTGTTGCATGTACTGTACTGGCACCAGTTTTGCTGCCGAGACGCCTGAGGAGCGGAGGTCTACTGAATGATAGTGAGTGTTTGCGTTGGTGAGGTATTACTGGTTCTGAAAACATTATTTACACGTCCAGGATACGTATTTGTTGGAATTTCGTGTGCGTTTTAGATTGAACTTTCGTGGACTATATGTCAGTGTAATTTATTGAATATTTTGTTAAATTATGTTTTTTTTTTATTCGCTACAAGAAATATCTTCTGAGAGATAGTCAAGTCACGCCGAAACTGTATTAAACGTATTTTAAATGTGTAGTATTACAGTGATGTGTGCAGTGGAATGGCATACGTCACCACATTCCTTGTTCGGTAGCAAAGATGCTGCTGCTACAGTACACTACAAGCGACAGGCTTAATGCAAAGAGAAAGAAGGACAAGAAGATCATTAAGACGAAGAAAAAGGATTTCAGATAGTGAAGTTGGAATACTGAGGTACCAAGATAAACACGTTACAGTGGTGTCAATTTACAACTTATCAATTACCAGGTGAATCAGAGGACATAATAATTTTACTGAAACTGTAATCAAGAAGTTTTTTGTCGTCGATTGAAGTCAATTAGAGACCTACATACTAAACACTGTTTTGCTTAAAACCGATCTTGTTTGAATTGTAACTTATATAAAACTAACGAAGCGTTTGATGACTGAGTGGCAGGCGTTAGGTGAAGAGGGTCGCAGTGGAAGCGGTCACTTAATTTGAAAGTCTACTCCGGCGTGTATGTGCGTGTGCGTATGCGCGTGAGCTTGTGTGTGTGTGTGTGTGTGTGTCCTGGTAACTCACTCGCACACAAAGATACACGGAGCACTCGGATTTCAAATGAGCACGACCGTTTTAATTCAGTTAATGAGTCTCACAGAACTTGGCTTCTAACCAGGTCCGTCCCCCTACTCTTCACCCAATCACTTACATAGCGCTTACGCCTCCAATGTTTCCGTTTCAAATTACTTTCGGTACACTTTTCATTCCAGTCACATTTAGCGCGGTGCTAAATACTTGACACCATACTTTGAAACCTGAAACCGAATTAAAAAGTCTACCTATTTCAAATAACGTATTAATCCAACTAAATTTACCCGAAAAAATATTTGTCTTCGACGTTTCTTTAATAATAATGATGCAATTTTTTCTAATGGATTTGAATTACAATAATATTTTCTGCTTCAACAAAACAATTTTTTTAGTAACTCATGAAATTTTGTAATATACTCTACGTGTATTACTTGATGTACTGTAATGTATTATCTCGAACTTTATCTTTAATTTGATGTATAATGTGATATGTTTCGACTCTAAATAAAAATAATAGGAACGTTTCAATTTAAAAATGCGTTATAATGAAAAGCTTCTCGTCGCTGAGAAATTACGCTGCCTCTTTTTGCCCCTCACCCTTCTCAGAAATTATCGCTGAGAAGATAATTGCCCCTTCTTGACTTAATAACAATTATCGTTTGTCGTTTTAATTTTAAAGTTAAGTTCTGTTAAAAGGAAGAAATGTCTGTGTGATCAACATTCATACAGCAACATCTGCAGCATTTTCAAAATTAGAAATGGTTTAATCACCTGTTGTTCTGACGAATCTTTTGCAATTCATTGCAGTTGCACTTTAAAACGGGTTTTTACAGACAATATCAAATAGGTTGATGTGTTAATCTGGTTTCTTGCATCAATAGATACGGCGGTAAATGGAACACCCGAAGAAATCCTGGAATGAGCAGTTATAGATTTTGTCTACTTTGTTTTGGAAAAATATCAACTTTGTTCCATATGTCACCGTATGAAGTGGTGGAAGAGGAAGAGGAAGTGGGGGATGAGGAATAAATTTTTATGGATCAACAAACGTCTCAATCAGAAGCCAATACGTCTGTTGTTGCCGTACATACAAGAGACCAAGCCAGTTACAACAACAACTCAAAGCAAGCGACAAACAGTAAGATTGTAAAGGCCTATTGCGGAAATTACTAGGGCTGACGGGCTACAATACGTTGCGTAACAACAGCATACAAGAAATGCTTGCAGTGTAGTAGATCCTTGGATTGCTGAGTTCAAAATGTTATGGGACGGACTAGTGTCAAAAATGCATGATCATAGAATGGTAAAAAGCCCAAGGAATTAAAAATCAAACGCCATGTGACATGTCGGGCGTCCCAGGAGATGTAGGTAGAACGGCAAGTGATGTCGACGACCGGAAAAAGGTCCGGATGAAGAAATTCAAGGTGAAGAAAAATAAAGTAGGAGAATAAGAGGAGGAGGAGGAGGAGGAGGAGGAGGAGGAGGAGGAGGAGGAGGAGGAGGAAGAGGAGGAAGAAGTAGAAGAAGAAGAAGAAGAAGAAGAAGAAGAAGAAGAAGAAGAAGAAGAAGAAGAAGAAGAAGAAGAAGAAGAAGAAGAAGAAGAAGAAGAAGAAGAAGAAGAAGAAGAGTAAAATAAGAAGACAAATCAGAAAACAAATAAGCCTACCACAAGTAAAATGTGTAAACTCATTACCCTAAAAGTACTCATGATTAAGTTTTACTCAAGGAGTATAACACACTGTGATTCTTGGATTTTTTTGTCCTAGACGTGTCCGTTAATTAACTAATTATAAGTATAACACTACCGACTCGGAACACAAAGTTCTTTATTAGTAAAAATGTAAACTTTTTTACCTTATTGCCTGAATCAGCTTCGTCAGAGGCTTATAATAAGCGAAAACTGATTCAGGCTGGTAAAAAATTTACATTGTTACCAATATAAAACTTTGTGCTCCGAGTCAGTAGTGTTACACTGTAATAATTGTTTTTGTAAAGGCTGCGATAGAGCTAACAGGCGCAAACATATTTTTGAATATACTGGTTTAAAACCAGATTACGTTTTTGACCGCAGTAGAAATCTAATCCAATTCGTGTGGTATACGGCCTGGCCGATACACCAAGCGAAACCAATCGCAAGCAGAACATGAATAATTAATAGCAAAGAGTACACGTTATAAAGGAGTAATCGTGACCAGTTTTGCAAAATGATTCAGGAATTACTGACAACAGTGGATAATTCTGGGTTTCGTCACCGGTTGTGTCTGGAAATTTCAGGATCAAGCTTAACTACTTTAATATTATAGTTTGCTGATACGTTTTCGCCGACCTCGGTTACAAACATTAATACATTTTTTACAGCGGTGGTTTTTTGAAGAAAATGTTAATAGGTTATTTCAGGCTTATTGCCACAAACAGATATTCCGTCAGAACATTATGCCTCCATTCTCCTTGTCTTGCGGTTAAACAAAACCAAGGACGTTGGATGTATACAGGCGCGCGTGCGCATACCGACTGTGTGCGTCAGATGCAGACGTGTTGCTGTCAAACTCATGGACAGCTGAGAATTAATTGTTTATGTGTCGTGATGTAGACGGTACGAGCCGCGGCATTGTATCCCTGCACAAAGTTGTGCCATTCAGCCTAAATTAATTGATCTTGTGTTTGTACTTTTATCTAGCTGTATGCTTTACACATACATTAAAGTTTCTAATTTAATAAAATTAATACGAAGGAGGATCCCACTTTCAACATGTGGGATATGATATCACGTATGACAATGATGGTGACATACCTGCTAAATTGTCAATTTCTTATCAATATGTGGTATTATGCAATTCAATTCACTCTAAAAACAAGAAAGTAGACCCATATAAAGTTTTTATTGAGTCACGCCACTTCAAAGAGAAGTATTGGGATCCAAGCTCACGAAAAAGTTTCGTCCATTATATTAAGGGTCGTGATAGATGGGAGAAATTACATATCGATAATTTATACTGAAAACCACTACTTTCGTCAACAATTTAGAAACTTTTGACGGTTATAAAAACAGATGATTATGTTATTTTCAACAAATAGTGGTAAGTCATTAGTCTTTTCAAACACGAAGACAAAGCAATAGGTGATGGCCCTCTTCATACTTCTCTATGGGTTTGAGAATTGGACTTTAAAACTAAATCTCACCCCAGTCACATTGAAGCGGAATAAAATTACATTTCTCAGGCACATGCCAGGATATACCCTTCAAGATCGGAAAAGAAATGTCGAGACCGGTAGGAAGAGAATATTATGAGTATACTTGATAGAATTGGAACATCGTAAACGAATGGATGACTGCCGCATCCCCTCAAAATCTATGGAATTATAGAACGAACGAACGGGGTTGTGCGAGGACGTCCTAAGAAGCGTTGTAGTAATCAGCTTTATAGTCTGTCTGCCTGGGATCAGGACAAACCATTTTTGTTATGACAACTTCGGCTTGCCGGGCCGTAAGGGCGTGGTCTTGGTTGTTTTGTGCAAACGTTTCGGCCGTGCCTTCGACGGACATCTTCTGTGCAGACGGCTTTTGTCATAACGTTGAAGCCGAAATTGAAAGCCTCAGAGAGAATTTGGGAAACCATTTTTGGTTTAATAATTTCTGAAAATGATGATCATTATGAAAGACAAGCCATCTCCTGTAAGGCCTAAAGAAAAACCATTGACTTGTGTTTACTAACCGGAACTTCTGATAAGGCTTCAAGAAAGACTTTACACTGATGCAATCTTTACATGCAAGTTAATAATAGGAAAGGGGGACAAGAATTCAACTTAGAAACGCACCTAGCATTCATAGTTATAACGGAAGCATTTGATAATGTTCAACGTGAACTATTCTTGAACATAATGGAACAAAATGGTCACCCTTTTCAACAATTGATGTTCTTCAGAGTCTTTAATAAGAAAAAAAAACTATTGTCTCAGACTTGAAAGGTAGAGTAACTGCATATATTTGTGCAAATAAAGGTGGTAGGCGAAGGTGCTACATTTTACGTTCAAATTTTAACATATACGCAGCCGATATAAGATTCAATTTGTAAAAGAAAAGATAACTAATAAATACATCTCTAGGAAACATACAGAGAAATTGCATGCGTTAAGGCCCTTGCCTTATGCAGAAGATAAAATTACAACTCATCAGAAGAAAACCAATTACAATAGGTATCATTTACACTTAGTAATATCTTGCAAAATTATAAACCAAAGATCTGTGACACAAAATGAAAAAATGTTGCATTTGATGGCAAAACTCCTGTTAATACAAAAATAGTAGCCTAATATAAAAAACAAATCTCAAAAATAAATTTGCCATTTCAACAACATGTAACAATTGGTGGATGGAGGATAGTGCTAGCCACAGCATCTACCTAATATAGTGAACGGCTGAGGTAGGCAGCCTACTGTGTAAAATTCGTAAGGTAATTTCGTAGTACAAAACGGTAAAATTATTTTACATTGCTTCAGCTGTCCCAGAAAATATGGTTATTGCTTTAGTAAACAGAATTTAATATTCATATTAGTGAAAATTGTTGAATGTGAATTATTAATACAGTTGCAGCACATAAGGAAGGCGACTAAATATTTGGCATTCTCTCTTGTCTTTATATTTAACACAGTGTACTCCTCGCTTTAGTTGCAGGTTATAAAACCTTGTTTATGTTGTTCTAACGGCTGCTTGTAAACAAAGTTTTATTACTTTTTTCAGACGGCGAATGTGTTTGCCGCACCAGTGTATATTGTAGACACAATTCATGACTCGTGCATAAAAATAGTCAGTGGCAGTTATTTAACAGTAATTCACCACCATGTTGCATCACAGTGGTTTTCTAGTGAGTGCAATACATTATTTTAACAAATTTTCATTTTTATTTTCTGTAAACGTTATGGCGTGAATTTTAACGGAAATAATTTTAACGTGTCCAGTAATTCACACATTCCGTAAGTTTAGTGTGCAACTTCATTAGTTGTTGAATTTATGAATTTTGCTAGGCTTAGCACCATATTCACCAACTTCTTATTCACCATATTCGTACGTTTATCACGCAGGATCATTTACAATCAACCAGACGTACACTGTGACTCGAATATCCTAATGTACTTGAGCTGGAAACACTGTTTTGAATAAAGTTCATGTTTGCATATTAAAATAGGAAGCACTATTGTAAGCAATATAAAAAATTATTATTGTACTTTCGCTCAAGTATTTTACTGACCCACTATGTTAATTTCAACATATTAAATAAACGAGATCTTTGCGCCACCTGTGGTTTCCAATTTTTGTTATTTGTTTATACTTGTGACCTTCTATTCGTCTTTATTTATTACCTAACACTTTTACAATCTTTCGGTCAAAAGTGTATTAAATGTTTGGTTCATTCATGTTCATTTATGTTGTTGTTTAGTAGTTTTTAATTATGAAACCTATTGATAGAGGTTATAATCACAAACAGAATTAATACTGTTGCACACCACTATCGAAAAATTATTCCAATTAGCACTTTCTAGCTTTACAGGTCATCATCAGATGATTTCCGATCTGATGATGAGCTGTAAAGCTTTAAAGCGCTAATCGGAATAATTTTTCTTTAGTGGTGTGCAACAGTGTTAATTCTGTTTGTAATAGTTTTTGCTCCTGGTTCATTTGAACATAGCTGTATATGTCATTTATGTAGTTCAAACTTCATAATTTTTCTCTTGATTTTTAATTTACCTTTCTATTTTGTTTCAAGTATTTTTCTTTGTTAATAATCCGCGAAATATTTCGTCGTTTCCAAATGATGTTTGTAATTCCCTAACTTCTTTAATGGTTTTTATTAATTTAGTATTTCTAGTTATTAATCTTCTAGAAATTTACCTTTCGGTTTTCGTATTTTTCACTTCTCGTGTGTCAGTTCTGTTACACGTTCACCACATACAAAATTACATGTTGATTTTCTTGACGTAGGCCTAAAACAACATAAAAGAAGTTTTACGTTTTATTTTGGAAACTGCTGCTTGAACCATTACGAAAATCGGCGTCGTTTCTCTTGCGATACTAATGTCATTTCTTCTATCATTGGTTATCAATAAATTAGTACTTTTTTTACTTTCTGCCGCGGAAGAAGATTCAGTCAACTATCCTCAGGTTTTATACTAAATAATTTTTAGTATACCTAAGTAAATAAGAATCTTAGAACTAATTTGCATGAGGATAAAATTAATTTATATATGGTCTAATTGTGTCATTTTGTTTTCAGGTAACAATGTCATCTTTAACAATGCATATTGGAAACTGCAAGTAAGGGATGCTAATGTTATGTGCAGTAAGTTATGTTTGAGTTAGACCTTTTGTACATTTGTCAGCACTTAGGGTGAACTTTGCTCAGACTACAGAAGTAACGCAATGTAACACTTTACCTTATCATATTGCAGTTAGATTTCATATAGAAAAGTAAGACCAAAAGTAGGGATGATAATCAGCATGTCGGCTTCTTCTGCATAACACAGAAATATTCAAACATATTGGACACACTCCGTGATCATCTGTAGAAATATAGTAACTTCCGAGATATCGTCCTCTATATTCCGAGTAACAAAATTATTGTCCTTTATATGTTGATTCACTTTTCCGCCATTTTCTGCTTAATATGTTTTATATATTTTAGTGAATTATTATGAACGGAACAAAAAGGTAATATCTTTGAGCATGAGCGGAACAATTTCGACTTCTGCCAATAAATATTGAAGTCTACAACGTTAATTACGGCTACTATTAATTAGCACTAAGCTAAATACAATATTATCTTCACTGGGTGTTAATTAGTCACGTGTTTGTGTGTAAAATACAATTTTCAGACAATGTTAATTAATAAATTATATGATTTATATCCAGCAACGTAATTAAAGTTACCATGAATTCAAATGAAGCTACAGATAATTTTATTAGTTTACCTATGCTGGATGATTATACATACTATGTTATTCTGTAGAATAATGATAGTTGTTCCCTATCTCAGGTAAATATTAAATAAATAAACGCATACACAAATTTCAGTATACTTGAGGCATTTATTATTCTCATACTACTTTATATTCAACATATTATGCTCATTCACAATATTAAATACAATCTACTTCAATAGCAATTCATCTTACGAGCTCTATCTCAAGGTTTTAATTTGAGTTTCAACGTCATTTTTTAATTTTAATAATTACACATAATTTATTTAAAAATGGATTCATGTTTTTAAGATATGAGAATTAACTTTACTAAGACACACATGAGTGTTTTTAGTATGCCATAATTTTTACGTTGAGTTCTTTTAATAGGACAGACAGGTGTTTGCTAACTATTAATTAATACATAAAATTTTACTTTTGGTAAGTTATCCACATTCTACGGTGTCTTATCTGCGTTACGTTCATCGCTCACTCCTCAGATTGGTGATGTCATTGAAGGTACGTAACTCATGTCGTGATTTATCCTTGTATACACACTTCACTTAGAATGTCATACCCCGGCTCTTCCGATATTGCAATAGAATACTGACAAGTAACCAGTTATAGCGTTAATTTTTGTAACTCATTTTACAGTTTTCACAAGACTTTTATAGACACATATTGCGATCTTATTCATTTTATAAGTTATGTATTACTATATTCTTAGTTCGCATTTGTTAATATCGATCGTATTACATACGTTATTGTCAACTTTGTTCTATGAAATAACGTATAAGTGACACTGCTTCACAATCATTTATACATATCAGATCTTAGTACGTTTTCAGTTAATTCGCGGACTTTCACTATCAACGAATTCTGAACTTCCGTCACAACTCCTAACTGTTAAGTTACGCTTTAAAGAAACTTATATCATACTTCGTCAACACTCACGACCGTCTCTTCGAAATAATACTGTTATTAGACTCCATCAACACTTATGACCGTCTCTCCGAAAATTTAATATTAGACTTCTGACTCTCTCTCTCTCTCTCTCTCTCTCTCTCTCTCTCTCTCTCTCTCTCTCTCTCTCTCTCTCTCTCTCTCTCTCTCTCTCAAATTTATCTTAGACTCCCCCGTTCGCGTTCTCGGCTTATTTTATATACTCACTCCACCGAATTCCCACTCTAGACTCTCTTCGCCCATCGGTTCCTTCCCGTTGGTTATCGTTTGTCTCTTCCACGGGAATTCCCTCCTATTTTCCCTCACTTGATACTCTGCCAAATTCCCATTCGTTTTCGTTCTAGTTTTCTTAGAAATTTGCTCTTGGAAACCCGCCTCCGTTGAGCTCTGGCTTCTGATAGGATACCTCATTTTCCTACCCCATCACCTTCCTTTTTGGATACACCCCTCGTCTCTGGCGGTAATCCGATTTCACGCATGTCAATCATCGTTATATTTTTTCTTCTGTTCCTTTTAGACAACTTTCTCTAATTGCCACAGCTGCATCTGCTTAACAAGTACACTTAACGTCGCTATAAATTTCCCAGCCTTCCCTTGTCATGCACCTGCTGACTTCTGCTACACACAAGCGTGGCCAATTTCTGCATTGATTTATTCTGTCCATCTGCGTCCCTGTTAGATGTCACGTGTTTGGTGTTGTCGTTTCTAAGTAACGTGCTCCGTCATCTCTGCTGCTGTTTCTCTGTGTCTTAGCTAGAAACCTCTCACTTTACTTCGCTTCCCGCTGTCTTTGTTAATTGGTTCACCCATTGCAACCGTATCTTACTAGATATGTCCTTTGTTCGTAATACATCTGGTCGATCCCTTCTTTTCAGTGAGAACAGTGTCTAGTTGCCTCGTTGATGAGTTTATACATGTGGTGTGGCCTGTTCTTGTTACTCTGTTTCTGCGATCCACGACTATAGCAGAAATATTTCTCAGTAATACTCCCGTGACTCTTATGCCTTTGTTTTTTTTAGCTTATAGGACGACACCCCTTAATTTATTTAAGTGACCATCTGCTATCTCGGATTTACGGACTGTACAGCACCATGCTCCGCCGTTGCTAAAGGATTTTACGCTCCTTTTGTCCTAACTGCATCTGGTAGTGTCCTTTCATTCGTCATTGTCAAACAAACAGCTACCTCTTGTGTCATCTTTCCTTTATACATTTTTTTCAGTTTTTCAGTTTTGGCGTTACAAGTCCGTATTTACGTAGACATTCTGCGTTTGTGTGGTGTTAATAATGAAATGTCACTATTCTTACATATGTTCTTAAAATGAATTCGTTTTTCAGATACTTATTCCGTTGCATACATTTTATAGACCTTTAAATGTTAAAATGAATAAATCCAGTAAATGATAATATAAAATATATCAACTCTACTTATCACGGAAACATAACTCGTTAACTATGCAAACTATTTAAAGACACAAATTTAAAAATATCTTATGACAGTGATAATATTTTTTTATAAAATAAAAGCCTAAACTAAATTCAACATTCATAATAAAAATGCGGTTTACAAAATATAATTTCCCGATTTCAATAAATTTTACGTACGTCAGACGAAGAAAAACTGTCCGAGAGATTCATTCAACATCACAATACGTTTGTAAAACCTATATTTATAAATGTAATTTTAGCCGCACACTTTTTGAACTGTAATCATATCTTACAAACATTCAAAATATCAAATTAATTAAAAACATACAAAAAGGTAACAAAATGAATATCTAGAAAAATCTTAATACTTAAAAACACGATAATAATAATGTACTAATTAAAGAACAAATTCAAATGAAAACAAAACAAGACGATGTATTTAAAATCATACATTTATTAGGATAATAAAATAAAACGTTAAATATATTATAATAGGTGATTGCATAAACATTGCAACAATTGAAAATAGAATCGAAATTAATTCGATTATCCGTTAACTATTACAACAACACAAATTGCAAATATAAATTTATTTGTGTTTGAGGAGCCCCACGATTTTGGAGCGCCAAAATTATACAACGGTACCTTTTGTGTATACATTTACATGTAATTTGAATTGTATAGCCCCGTACTTTTGGGGGATAAAATTATACCAATACAATAGTAACTTAATTTGTGCTGTGTTTATATTCATACAACATTACTGATACCGTGTATGTATAATTGGAGTTCAGGTGTAATCATAATAAAAGTAGTCCTTGTTAGGAATTGTAAAATGTTTTCATTTCTTTATTCAAACCAAAAAAATAAAAGAAAATAATAATATAATAGTAATCTTTACTTCGCCATAAAATATTCATTATCTATTGTTTCGATGTTTCTTTGTTGCCGTACACTCATTATAAAATACATTTTATATCTTACGTCTTATATTAGTAATTCTATCTAAAAAATTTCTTCGTTACACTATAAATTCTCGACTACTCAGTCTGAATGTGTGCTTTATAAATTTGTTCTTATTTACATTATTATTCTATGCTTGGCATATATCTTACGGCTTTATAATCATTTTAAAGAAACTAATTGAATCGTTAGTCTTCTTCTGTATTTCCAATTACTTTACTTTATATGCTTTCAATTAAAAAATTAAAATTATTAACTCAATGTTAATTCTCCAAGCAAGGATTTAATTATCTTTAAATTAACTGGTCATCAGTAAAGAAAATTCTTACTACAGTTAAATTACATTCTCTTATCTCTATCTACAAAATTTTTCTTTAATTTAAACATTTTTTTTATAGTTAATGTCTTTCAATGTCTTTATACTTTTATAATTATAAATTAGTTTTTCGTCACCTCAATTCTGCAGATTGTCCCATGTCCTCCATTGATCTGTCGGTCCTCTCCTACTGAATGTCCTCTTGCGTTTCCCGGTTCCACTGGTCGTCCTCCAGTCACTCGTCCTTCAAGGTCCCATCGGCTGGCTGTAAAATGGAATGACGTGTTACTCTGAATCGTTCCTCTGCTTGATGTTCTCTCGCCATCTGTCTAGAGTGTTGATGTTTGTAGGCTGTTTGTAGACGTCCGATAATTGTAGTTACTGTTCCTTTTTTTTTATTACTTGAACTGACGTATTGTCCGTTATACTTTACAGTTTATAAACAAAAGATCTTGTCGATATTGGACATAGCGTCCAACTATGTCTGAAGTAATTAAAATTTCGCGTCTCTGACGGACATAGCGTACCGCTGCAATTGAAAACTAATTGAAAAGTAAATTTGGCTCTCCTGGGCTGGTATTTATATTCACCAAAGAAAACCACACCTGTCGTCACAGAATTCTGCAGGTCAGAAGCTGTCCACAGCGTCTGTTCCCCCACTCTCGTCCAATTTCACATATTCGCACATTTTTGCCAATTGCAATGTCTAATGCGGATTTCAAGGTGATCTAACATCGTCTAATTTAATTACACATATTATACGTAATTATCATAATGATCGCATCATTAGTGTAATTACTATGCTCTAAAAATCGCACAGAATTCGCACTGAACGTCATAATTACATAGAATTCTCACTGCACACGTGTCTGATTTTTATGCATTTTTAGAAGTCTTTACAATCTTTCTAATATTTACGGTTTGCTTATAATTAAATAAAACTTTAATTTAGCATGTATTTGGGGTGAGATTGCAAACTTTCAGGCTTGAACAGGCTTCACGCACACACACTATTTACTTGTGTACACGCTCTCAGCGGCAATCGCGTGATGTTCCTGTTGATTCCTGTTTATAATTCAGTTTCCAATTTCACACCTTCTGGTCTATTATAAATTACTAAATTTAATTTAAATATTTATTTTATTTAATACATGCACATTACAGCATATGCTTGTATTGTCGCACTATATTATAAGCGAAACATTCAATTACAATTCAAACAAACCTCTGAAGATGCAGACTAATTTCTGTGAAACTTGCGTCAGGTGAATATAAACCTAATTGCAGTGTATTTATTTGAAGATATTAAATGCTGCAGTAAACTACTCTAAAAGTATACAGAATCATGAAGTTCGTTTATCGCGACGGATAGAGTGAGCGGAGTCCAAATTTACAGCCGCAGTGTGTTATGAACGACGAATATGCAATAAAACGGTTACAAAATAAACAAATAACACTGTGAGTATTTGCATACAAATGTTTTTACACGCTTAGCAGGCGTCTATACCGCTTGTTTTTTCTGTCCGTTTAAACCGGCACAGCTGGGTTTATTACAGTCAGCATTGATAACAAGGCTTCACGGCAGTGTTTTACCTTTCTAAACGGCCTCAGTATTTTACCAACATTATCCGAAATACAGCACATATTTTATATCTGGATAATCGGTATTAGCACATCTGAGTGTTCCCATTAGTTATGTAGCTGCACAGATATAATTAGAAGTCGGATTGAAATGAGATCAGAAATACGCAAGTCATTAATTCTGGTGCACTAATGCTGACTTAAAACAGACGAGTACTTAATTTTTAATAAATGTATTAGGCAATACTCCGGTTTTATTGACCAGGAACAAGTTAGCAGTTTTGAATATCTGGGCTACAGTGTGTCTTATAATGCAAGCAACAACGTGATGCATAATTTGCATTAGTTCAACCTTATATGTGGGACCATTCGGCGAACTCTTAAGTCAGCAAGTAAAGGAACACGCATAAAATTCCACAAGGTGATGGTCTTTCCCACACTTCTTTATGAGTCTGAGAATTGAACTTTAAAGAAAGGCTAGGCCAGACGCGTCCAAGCGGCTGAAATGAGATTACTCAGGCACGTGGAAAGGTATACTCTCCATGATCATAGAAGAAACACAGATATACGGCAGACATTGAATATTATGAATATACTCCACAGGATCGCCCAATATCGGCTGAATTGAATTGGTTATTTCAGAAACAACACATGTGACATTTTGGTAAAAACTAATAAAGACATTCTCGTTATGTAAATTGCTGTTTCAAAATTCTGAAAAAAATATGCTCTAATTGGGAATATTTAAAATTGAATTTAGCATGAAAAAATATTTTAATATTTTTCTAAACTTAAGAAAATTGCTTTACAAATTTTTTCACATATGTCACATTTGTCTTTTTTGAAATAACCGATTTAATTGGTGGGAACATCTTTGCCGAATGGATGACTGCCGTATCCCCAAACAACTATGGAACTATAAGCCGAGAGGACGGAGAGGTGTGGGACGTCCGAGGAACCGCTGGAATGACCAGCTGTAAATTTGCCTATTTCAGACCGGAAAAACCCATCCTTGATTTAATCCTTGAAGATGATGATGATAATCCGGTTTTATTGACTTTTTACCGGTTGCATCTTAACTACTTTAAATCTCATGCACGCAGCTTAGTCGATGATGAGCTTTAGGAATCCAATGTCACCTTCCTAACCCGGAATTAATGTAGTCCTTAAGAAAGTTGTAACCTACCCAAACTAATTCTTTATAATATCGTTTTGAAACTCATTTACCAATTTCCCTTTCTTTATCTCTGAGAGAGCGGCGGTAGTAAAACAATATGTTAACAAGATTGAATAATAATACTTTAAACACAAGTATTTAAAAAATTGTTGTCTTTTTCAAATTTTGTGATAAGCAATAGAAAAATTAGGACCAGGTGCGGTCCAAATGGTATTTGGATTCTCGAGTGTTGTGAAAAGACAGTAAAATAACGGAATTGATTTTAACATACTAATTAATACAATTCTTCTTATGTTTGTATTTGTAAATATGGTAACGGGACTATTTCCTTTTGTAAAAAGTGGGAATGCTGTTGAACTTTGACGGTTACTAACTGAATAAACTGAACATTCGGTAACTATTGGACATCTGCAGATATTCTTAACACCGTATTGAGAAAAAAATTGTTGATTGTAAAAAAAAAAAAAAAAATAGTAAATGGAAAAGGGAACCTTCAGTATACACACTTGGAAAGGTAAGCAACCAAAATCGACAAACACTTTTTTATATGTTGTACGAACCCTCAGCAAAGAGGGTTACTTCTAAGAGCACATGTAAACTGAGATATCTAGGATTTCACCTGACATGTTGACTGGCACAGAATGGAAGCTGATGACACTTTTATAATATTTTACATTTATTACCTTATTGTATGAACTGTTGAGAATGTCAAACATTACTATATCTTATAGTACATTAACTGTCCTTGCAAGTATTCCTTTAGGTGTTATACTGTCTTATTGTCTTACACATGCGCGCGTGCATATTTTATGTATAACCATCTGATAAGGTGTTTAGTAAACAATCAAAAGTCCCGAGTTTAATTTCCATGCTCCTCATAAAGTAAAATTACCTTTCTCAAACCCATGGCCACTTAGCCTGTGGAACTGAGAACTTTAATAATATTCTTATGTAATAATGGACGGACGAAGTGTAATTCTGGTCACCCTTCTTCCCTTGAATGAAGAACGGCACACTTAAGGAAGCCTGTGCTGCTTAAATCTTGAACTACTTTGGCGGTTGGAAAAATAGTCATTGCTATTACTCTTACTAAAGTACGTTACGAATATTTGACGCAGTAGAAGTTTCCGTATTAATTAATTTCCGCAGAAAGATCCTTTGTACACGTCTAACAGAAGTTTACCGAGTGTTTCGTAATCTTTCCCTTATGATTTGATAACAAAGTGGAACACGGGGTGTTTGTTAGGGGGGGGGGTAGGCTTGCGTGCCTGCGCCACGAGTTCAAGTCAAACTGGCGGTGTGTTATCTACGTATGCAATTTTTACTGTCTGATTTTCAAATTAAGTTGAGCAAATGTTTGATGTATTATAATTAGCTGAAGCCAAGTATCGTATATGTTGTGCACGTTTTCTGTGTGCGCGGATGTGTGTTCTGGTTGGTGTTCTTAAGTATTCACGAGACCAATTAAAACGAGTTAATATTTGTCTTGGGAGATGTGGATATGCGCGAACGTAGTGTTAGGGAGTGTGTGTTTACTATAGCAGCAACAGCAGCCTGGAACCAAGAAGAAACCCCACACAGGCTCTAAGGCATTTCATACCCTCCACGTGAGCGTGATAAGACGGCGATAAGGCAGTAATATGGCGCTCACCTACCGTTTACCCTTTGTGTGAGTCCTAAGAAGCAAACGTAATGTTTCGTGTTTAACTTGAATCGTGCGTTTCTACAAACATCTTTTCATGCAAATACAAGAGACGTCGGTCTCTTGACATAAGGACCCATTCCACCTCTATTATCACATACAGTAATCCAACGTTATAAGGGACTGATAGGGGCTCTGAGATGTCCGTTATATTGAGAGTCCGTTGTAACTACATATAGCGAGTATAATATGGATATGAATCATTTAAACTACGTGAATAAAAATATAAACTATTTATTTTACTATACTTATATAATATATATTACAATATTATAATGTACATCTGTACAGGAGTACAGCAACAAAAAATATTTATACTTTATACAAAATATTGTATACAGAATTGAAAAAAAAACTTAGTCCACTGTAAACAGCAGTTTATATTTTACACAAAAATATTCATAATTATAGTAAACACTTTGTCCAACGTCTGTCCCCTTCATAAACAATATGTCTACATGTCAGAATCAATTTCCATACTTTCTGGCTAAAACAAATTACTAATTTATTTGGAGATTATTATAGATTATGTCTTAATTCAACAACTCATGATAGTGTAGCAAGTGATCGTAATAGAGCGACATGTTTTAATTTTTGATTGCTGAACTTACTAAGAGATAAAGTTCAAGCGGTCTTCTACTTTGCTCGCTTTAAATTTTTGAGCCTGATTGTCTTTGATTTTTCAATATTTCGTGTTTCTTAGAGCTCTCCGTTATAATTGGGGTCTGTTATAACGGGAAATTATTGTACTTCTGCCGACCAGTCACCTTAATATTACTTACCTTGCAAGTGCAGTACGGCGTCGATTGACTGTGTTGACCGGGAGACGGTCACGTCCGGAAAATCAATTTTCAGGTAATTACTACACCTATAAATTGGTAAATATATCATCTGAGCTATCCTATCATATGTACTTTCGTCTGTTATAGACGGTTTAAATTCAATTAAGGAATAAATTACAACAGTCAAAAATAAAAACTTTATTGCTCTTTGTAAATAAATTTTATACATTTCTATATCAATTTCAATGTTATAAATACATTTAATTTCTAAAAGCTCTTCCATTCAAAAAAGGTAAAATTTCCTCCATCAGGACCAGTATCGCGTTTGCTAGCGGCCCTTTAACGACAGCTGTGGTATGTCACACACTTCATTGTTCTCAAGCCACTTTGTTGAGATTTGAACGCAGGGAAAATCTTCGTCATTAATTGGTCCATCCAATTTCATGTCACTACGTATTTCTTCTTTTTCCTCCACTGAAGCAACATTTTGAAATATTGTTCTAAGGCTTTCACGGCCGGTGTCAGTTGTAATTGAAATATCTACCGGGCTGTTTGGCCGTAGTCCAAGGTTTACATTCAAACCAAACGTTTCAGCACCACTGGCTGCCATCTTCTGTGGATATTCGAGTCTACCTAACGTGGGGTGTCGTACGTCAGACCCATAGTAATGTGGTGAAGGCTGAAACCACAATACTGAGGGCCTGACGTACGACACCCCGTGTTAGGTAGACTCGAATATCCACTAAAGATGGCTGCTGAAACGTTTGGTTTGATTGTAAACCTTGGACCACGGCAAAACAGCCCGGTAGATATTTCAAATACAAGATTTTAAAAGTTTTAAATTATTTCTATGACCGTGAGAGTCTCTTAACCCAGGTTATCCACTTCACATAAAGCCAGTTTTTAATGTTTACCTACCACATGCCTTAAAGTCTCCTGGAGCTTCCATCATTAGCTGAAACAGTTCAGAAACCAAATAATGATTACATCCCGTCAAAATAGAGATATTTAATCCTACATTGGGCAACCTTCATTAGAACACCGCCGGGATAACAAATGCTTTGGATGACTGATTTCCGGATAATTGATGTTCTAGCGTAAATTAATTTCATTAAGCCTACTCAGACTAGTTCTATTACGTTTCCAAACTTTGTATAACAGAAAGAAAGCACTAAAAACATAACCCATAATAAAAACAAATTTTATAGTCACACACATTGCAATGGACATTCTAATTGCATAGGGATTGAGGGAATGTAGCAAAAAATTATTGCCATATGATAGTATATAAAGAAAGTATATGAGTTTGAACAATATAAAGTAGTAGATTAGGACGTTGTAAAAAATGTTAAATTGTAAGTAATTTTAGACTTGTAAAGCATCTTTAAGTGCAGTGAAATGGTGCGCAATGATACTTAGCTGCGTGTGTCCTGCGTAGTGTAGTGTGCGTGTGCGAGTGTACGTAATTATTTTATGGGATATTCTTGAAAATACGGTAATTTGAATAACAATCGAAATAATGGAATTTTACAGATATTGATTGGGATATTAAACTAACAAAATTTAGACGCATATCTGGAACGATTCATAGGTACCTGAAAAATAAAGCACGGAAGGATACCCGAGTGAAATTTTATATAACTGCTGCTGTCCCCACATTCCTGTATGCTAGTGAGACATAGACTCTTGGTAAAAGGGACGTGCAGATGATTCAGGCAGCCAAAATAAAATTTTTGAGAGGGACGCAAGGTTATTCTCTCGTGGATCGGAGAACGATCAAGGATATTAAACGCGATTTAAACATTGTATCACTGCACCAGAAGATTGAAGACCACAGAAGGAGATGGTGTGAACACTTGAATCGCATGCCTGATATCCGTCTACCTGTGGCTGCCTTGGGTTATCACCCTACTGGGAAGAAAGATGTCGGTAGACCGAGGAGGAGATGGGTTCCGGAACAGGTGTAAGGAGTAGTCCTTGGATGGTGATGATGATGATGAATAATGGAAATTTTTAAATAGGACTTATATAAAAATACTCGTAATAAAAAGACCTACCTGACAACAGTAGTAGTTATAAGAATCAGTAACTGAATGTTTGCGTTTTTCGAGGAAAAGATTTTATAGCAAATAAAATCGATCATAAAAAAATTCAGGTTTTTTGAACATGAATTGTTCTGTTTCTAAATGTTCTGGTTCAGATAAATTATTACCTGTAAGAAGATAATGAAAACAACGTCTAACTCGACTGTTTATTCTATGCGACCCTTACGCATACCAATATATAAAAAAGATAATCTCCAACAATGCAAAAGTTAATCACATAATTGCTTGAGTGTATAAAACTGAAAACTTGAGAAAACAGAGAGAGTATAATTAAGATTGTGACACTGATGCGAGATGCGTATCGCCTATAACTATACTTCATACGGCTCGGTAATACAAAATTGTAATGAAATTAATTACGCCTATGTTTTTCAGTATGGTTGTTTACATTTTACAATATAAAATTTCGAGGCCTCTAATTCAGTTAAAAGCACAATATATTGACGCAAATTCACTCAAACATATATTCCAACACTGTGAAGGAAAACCAAATGCTTGACTGAAGGCTCACCAGTTTTTCTACGAAACGTATTGCAAACAAATCTGGGAAAACAGTTCGCTTTCCAGCTCTGTTGTTATTGTTCACAACGAAATAATATCTCTAACAATTCCGCAGAATAGTTTCGCACAGAGGAACGACTTAGCTTTATATTTGTTGGGGCGGCTAAACCGCTAAGTTGTTCCTGGAAATTATAAAATATTTACGTACCGTGTTGAACACGCGCGTATACACACACACACACACACACATTCGTTAGGCTGTGTAAATCCGGCGTGTTTACCAAACGGAGACTAAATTTACGTAAACGTGGTCACCACGTGGGCGTCACTGTTCACTGTTGGAAACCATAGGCGTGCGTTTGTTTATTTCACTGAAACGTGTCTGTTAAATGTCACAGAAACACAGGGGTCGCAACATTCAACTTGTTGTTAATTTTGTTATGCCTTTTTTATTATTACCCAAGGAAAAAAATATTTCTATTATTTTATTTACTTGTATTTAATTATTTATATAATAGGCTACAAATAGAAGGGAGAATAAGACGAGGATTCAGACAAGGATGTCCTTTGCCTTCATTCTTGTTTAACTTACTTATTGATGAGGCTATCACAAGAATGAAAAAAAAACCCAAAGGTATTAAGGGTAATGGAAGGCGCATTCATAGTGATTACAAACATGTCATTCCATCATTTACATCACCTGGACCGAAAGTCTCAATCTATTGTTTTACCTTTCTATACAACGTTCTCCACTGCATTTTTTCACATTCCCTTCAGTGTTTCTTTATCTTAATGCCAATTTCCCTTCAGTGTTTCTTTATCTTAATGCCAATCTCAGTTTCCCACTTTCTCTTTCTCAGTTTGTTATTGTTCATTCTATACAAATTAGCTGTATCTGTTCAATGTACACCAATATCGATTCCGGGACTGAATCATTATATTTATCTACCTTATATTCCAATTTTCGGGTTTCCGATCGCATTCCATATGTCACGTCTATAAGGCAATTTTGGGACCAATATATTTTTATTATACATTTGAGGCTGCGCGTACATTACCTTGGTTTCGCGTACTTGGTATACTTTCTAGTTTTCTTATGAATACGCGTTCAATGAAAACGCTGGTTAGCGTAAAGTACGTCTTAAGATGTACTTAATTATTTTGTAAACATTTTGTCAAAGTTTATATCTTTCTTTCCTGTGTTCTCTCAATTTTACAGTTAAATATCTAATATCGTGAAAATATCTGATTATTTAGTTTTATGAATGTTTACATCTTGTTTTTCGTATGTATTTTTGCTACCCTTTCCCGTTTGTCTTCACATTCCTTTAGCATTTGGTAGTACTGTTAGCTTTCAAAATTTGTTTCAAACAATGTCTTTAAGTTTACAGGCAAATAGCAAAAATGCAATGGAGCAATCCTGATTTACGGAGCAGAAGCAAGATGTGAAACATCAACGGCCATAACAGAAACACAAATCGCTGAAATGAAGTCGTGGAAAAGAAGAAATAAATAATCAAAGCACGAAGAGACGCAATAACGAATGTGAAAATACCATAGACACGTGTAAAATAAGGGACAAAGTAAACTGGTTAACGGAGAGGCGACAACTGTAATGCGACTAGATTGGCAGGATGGTTAGTACAGACTAGTCAAGAAATCCCGAGATATAATCCAAAAGCTAAAATAATATTTGGCTGAACAAGAATGAGACTAATACATTTTAGCGAGTAGTAAAGGTTTTTTGTATCTAAAGGATCTTATAAATTAACAGGAGAATTGGAATAAGATGAAAAGGAGGATATAAGAATAGGAGGATAGGAAGAAGAAGAAGAAGAAGAAGAAGAAGAAGAAGAAGAAGAAGAAGAAGAATGATATTTCGAGAATCTTATGTCGTGGTCTATGTGTATTTTTTCAAATAGCTTATTGCTGTATTGATTCTGGTTGCCAATTTCGATAGATGTTTACTTCTCACTCCTTTATGGTATAATTCAAGTTTCTCTAAAGGATCCCTATTCGTATTGTTCTTCTGTATATTCGTCAAAACTAATTTTGTGCTATTGCAGCCAAATGCTTTGTGTTGAAAAACGCACTTTAATCTTGCAGTTATCTTCATTATTTAGTCATAAATTAAATTTTGCAACAAGACTATATTTTTAATTGGTTAAAACGATGAGTACCACTGTTATACAGTATTACAGATGTGATGAGCATATTGAAAACTGTTGATGTAGTGTACAATAATTTAAACAAAAATGTATACTTGCTGAAATATAATGTATTATTAACGTACATTTACTGGAGTTCTTTTAATGTGGAAGCTTAAATCCTATGAATTTCTACTTTTAAGGACACTACGATAATACGTCTTGTTCCATAATATGAAATTCCCTAATGTATAATATATTATGTTTATTTTCCGATAGTACTTTGTTACTTCTTGAACATTAACACTCCAAGAAATAACGCTGTTGCGTACCACTAGAAATAAAAATTCCCGATTAGCGCTTTCAAGCTTCACAGGTCATTACCAGATCGGAAATATCTGTATTCCGAAAACTTCGGGATCGGTTTTTATCCGATCAGCTCGAATTCTATTCCGAAAACTTTTGGATGTTCTTCCAAGGATTTTTATTTTTTCACTGTATGTATTATTTCGATTGCCAATTACCAGATAAGTAGTAGTAGTAGTAGTAGTAGTAGTAGTAGTAGTAGTAGTAGTAGTAGTACTAGAAGAAGAAGAAGAAGAAGAAGAAGAAGAAGAAGAAGAAGAAGAAGAAGAAGAAGAAGAAGAAGAAGAAGAAGAAGAAGAATTGCGTACTTAATGTTCATACTGCATTTATCCGTAACAATGAAACTGACTATTTCCAAATAGGACAAAATCTAACAATACAACAAATTAAATAAAATTGAAAGGGCCTACTTGAATTTCCTAATGATTGTCAACTGTTTTTGATTTCCAGAGACCTTAGTGATGTTATACAGTCTTTGTTTATTTGTTGTTGGATGAGATATTTTGTTTATTTTGTAGCAACAAAAGTTTAATATTCATTGATAAATACACTGTATAAACCTAGCTAACTGTATTATTATCCATTTTAATATCGACACAATTTTCCTGTTTCGGGCCCAAAGTGTGAGCATCTTCTTGCTGTAGCAACACTTTTTAAATCTCCGATCTTCTTTCTGCCTTGTAAATTTGACAGTCGAAATTTTAGGTTATTAAGTTCAAGTGTCAATAGTAGGCACTCTAGTAAACTTGGTGTCGCGTACTTTGTTATCTGGGAATATTGTTATCTGGTAAAATTTCTTAAATGTTTTGTGAGGGAATGGTTGCCATGTAACAGTACAACGATAGAATTAAACAGCAAAAGGAAATACTGTTTCATTTACCAAATATTCCATCCTGGAATTACCAATACTGCAGTAAATTATCGGTCGTTATCGATCTACTGATGTGATAACGACGTGGGTGTGGACAAATTAAATTTTCTTCCGTGCGTTCGATCACCGCCAAATGATATAATCACCGCCAGCTGTATCTGGCTAACGGCATGAGAGATATTGACTACAGACACGTGAATAAACATTAACTAAAATTTGATATGCGACGCAGATAGGATTCCCTACACGTACTATGTATTTCCATATATTTTTAATTGAGCGTGCAGACAGTTAAAATTTACTTCTCGCTAACACCACAATAACATCATATATAAAGTTTAAAATTTAAAGTAAAGTTAGTAAATGATTGTTTAAATATACTTAATATATCAAATTGTTCACTTCTAGTCATTTTTTACTTTCATTATTTGTCAGTGTCAGCGTTTACTTTTAAAAAAGTCAGATACATTCAAAATATGATTTTATGGCTAGTTGGCATCATACGTTGTCTACAAGTTAATGTAAAAAGTTAAGTTACCATCGCTATTTGCATATATTCGTCAAGAACATGCCATATAGATGTTGGTAGCGTTTTAATATACGCATACGCACATATGTATACATATTTCCATTATAATAGCCTAGTGTATACGAAAGAGTATGGCGCCTGACATCTAGAGGTAACGGGTTCGATTCCCTGGCGCAGCAAAAAATCTAAGTGCGGTCACCAGCCACTAGGCTAACTCAGCCTTTATACATCCTTTACAGCCTTTATATATTATATAGCCTTTACCCAGCCTTTATAACGACTGGTTTTAATTACATTGACGCTTCCTCATGACAGGATAAGAAATTTTAGGAATTTATGATAGTAACTTATTCCTGAAGCATATGGTATGAACAAACACAATATCTACAGTAAGACGAATTACATTTATGTAATTAATTATTTAAGTGACAAACTTTTTTTTGGAAATTTATCAAATAATTATATTATAAAAAATTATTATTATTGCATTGCAAAGTTCTAATGATACTTTTTTACTCATAATAGCTCTTGAAGTTTCTTGCTGTAATTCTATTTTTCATTTGGTAGTAAATAGTAATAAGTTTTTATGTGGGTCCACTTTTCCATTTTATATTGATAATATACTAGTTATATCACTTTATTACATTATTGTGCTATATTTTAATTTATATTCAGCGCAACGTTAGCTTAATTTATGGCTCGCGCGCGCACGCACGCACAACCACCCACACACACACGTGCGCGCGCGCGCGACCAACATCAGTGTCTCACAGAAACAAGTAGAGGCAAAAAAAGTTGGCGTATTTCGTCGTAGGGGCTCAAATGAGATCCGAAAGCATTTGGCAATATAAAATGCAAGTTCTTTCAAAAAAATGGTTTTGAGTGAATATAGAGAACGTTTAAAGAAGTGCAGCGAAAATATATGAAACTATATGAACGAGTGAATTTGTGTGTTAGTGTGAGTGTGTGTGTGTTTACAACGGTACAGAGAATACTAATGGAGACTTTAAGGGACCCACTTTAGTAGGAGTCTAATAACCAGACCCATCATATTGCATGGAAGTAATACCTCGACTATTAGGAAAATTCGGCATAACATTGAGGCCTCAAAAATAGGATTTTTGAGATAAGCAAAAGCGTGCACAAGAATCGATAGATCTAGAAGTGAAAAAATACTGCCGAAACTAACCGGAGGTAGTATAAATGGCAGAACACACAGCGACTAAAAAGACAGATGCTCACTTGAGTTAATGCAGAAAATAGATTACAATATGAGAAATATTTCTTCATTGCTCTCAGCTATAACAACTGTACCATCCACGTATCTTAGTAAGTAGTAAAGTTTTTAAGTTTTTTATATCCAAGAGGATCTTCTCAGTCAAGAGTAGAAATAGAAGATAAAGAAGAAGAGCAACAACAATAAAAATACAAGAACAAGAACAAGAAGGTCTTTCGAGGGTCAATCGTGTGCTATCTGCTTTTTTCCGGTAGTTTTTTGTTCCTTACTTCTGCTTGCAAATTTTTAAATGAATACTGAAAATTTCATATTCTTCATATATTTAGTGATCATTATTTCGTTCCTTTCCGAGTTTAACAGACTAAAGTTACCTTGTCATATGTATTTTTTAGTCTTCAGTAGTTATATAGTTTCCCATTGCATTTGGCTGTTATCTGAATTGTTATTTACAATGTTGTAAAACTTTGGCAATTATCTAATTGAAATTAAAACAGATTTTTTTTTACCTAGCCGATAATTACGGCTAATGCTAAATTAGAAAACATCTGTGTAAGAGAATCAGTTCAACAAAATTAAACGGTACTACGAACCGTGTTTATAAAATGTCTTACCGCTGTACGCATGGCAGATCTCACGGAATCAAGTGCTTACAATTTTTGTGTTTGTTACAAAACAGCGCAGCTGTGCTAGGCTCTAACCGAACGTTAGATTTGACAACGATAACAAGGCCGACAAACACATTACCATCCCCTAACCGCAGTAGTTGCTGCTTAACCTCCCCTAACAAAGTCGGTATTTGTTATCAAAACAAACCTCGCTCCTGCATCTGATACTTGTGTAACGGTACGGATAAAAACAGATTTCTCAGTCGGGCGGGCGTTGTTATTACAAACAACCCAAGAGGATTTAATTTTTTCCCTCTCACACCTAATAATACTAACAAAAACAATGATAATTATAATTTTAATAGTCGTAATATTTCTATTTTCCACAATTACGGAATTACAACCTTTTAGGGAATTACAGTTTGTTTATTAAATGTACGTATTGCCAAATTTATTTTTAAATGTATACAGCTTTTACGCACAAATTTTCACTTTCCGAATCGTTGGTTTATCTCTCGGAATTGAGTATTATTAATTATTAATTCTCAGGGTGATAATTTTTAAAGCGGTGTATAATGCTTACACCTTCCGGCTATTCTTGATGTGTCCCGCATTAATAATGATTTACCACGGTAGATAAATCTCGCTAAGCGGAAATATTCTACTGACACGTAATAGCACTTAATATAATATACGAGGTAGTTCACCCGCTTGGTTCTAGTCGACCAACTCGAAAAGAGTCCCAGGACTTAGAGTTACTATAAATTAACCAGTTCGAACAAGAAAAACTCTTGACGAAGCACACACGTTCACTAAGCAACGGCTTCCGATGAACTGCCTCGAAGTACACATGACAACGGACGGATCTGACTGAAATTAGGACCTTCTGATTGGTCAATCGACGGTCTACGTGGTAGATTGGGCAAAAGGTAGACGCGTTGCAGGCGAATCTTTGTATAAGTCTGCGAGAGCCTGCATAGATTTTATCTAGAAATTTTATTACTCATCAGTTGATAAGGTTGAAAAGCTGAGTTTTCATTTACTGAAAAATCACATTTAAAAATAGCTGAGGACAACAGAGTATATAGAAAATGTAGCTACTTTTATAACTAATTCATTGTCCAAGTTTCACGCCGATCGGTTAACTCACGCGGAAGATATAACAACGAAGGTTCACCACACGCGAACGCGCGCACATATTCACAAACAAAGTACATGACATTATAGAGCAAGACTTTACAAAGAATTTGGTATAACACAAGTCCTTATCCATTATTAAATACAAAACTTATAGCTTATTGACAAAAATTGCATAAATCAATTTAAAACATGTTAATGTCCGTCATCCATGCTCTGATATTCCTATTCATAAATCATCATCGTGTGTTTTGTTGCAATATATATAAAAGAAGTCACAAGGCGGATTGGAAAAGGTTATTTTGTTGTATTTAAGATTTCATAATCATTTTTTTACGACAATTCTTTATTTAATAAATAAAGATTAAATAAATGTAATTCTTTATTTTGCAAGCATATTAAAAATGTTTAATTCACTCATTTAAAATTAAAATTGTTGCACAGTTTGTTTCTCACGTGTCAATGTTTTATAGGCGAGTGTATTCACTCGTGCGGTTGGTAGTAATTTCGGAATCCACGGCCGGGTTTTTTATTGCTGGAAACAGTAAAATTTAGCCATTCGAGTAATTGGTCTCGCTGTTTATGACATCATAAAGTTTTCATTTATTAGCATCGATGGAATGCAGTAGTGCAAATATTTATAACCGTAACTGATCACGAAGGAGAATAAAAAACATTTTACGATTAAATACAATTTAGTTATGAGGACGTTTTGTGGAGAGAAAGAGTCGTGTAAGGGAAAGCAGGTGCAAATGGATAGAAAACGTTCACTCTTAGAAAAATATTCATCGTTGGTTTCAAACTTCAACAATAGGGATTGATTTTCACAAAACATTCAGCCGGATTCACAGAAAATCAGCTGGCCTCATATCAGAGGTGAAGTTAAAAACAGTTTAGTCATCATACTAGCTAGCATATTGCTCTAATTATGTAAACTGCAATTGAATAATATATGCTAACCTAAACAATTGATTATTTATGCAAGTCTATTTATAATGTTTCTATCAACGATTTATTGTTTTGATGCCGAAGATTTCGCATCAAATTGTTGATTAGCAAACGGCTGTAGAAACAAACATTTCAACACATAGAAGCTTTACGTGTGTTCATGTGTATGTGTTTGTGTGTGTTATTTTACATCTGCGGACATGTATAAAATTCCAGCATAATTTGTTTTCCGTTCTGCTAGCCCATTACTAGAGGATTCGGTTACTTATAGCAGTTTCTATGACATCATTCCAAAAATGTTTAAACCCATACTATTTTATTCTTGGTCAAGGTGTCCGTTTTCATATTTATCGTGCCAGCCGTATTCGTAAATTTCGTAAAAGTGTCCGAAGTATTTACATATTTTACATCAATTGTTTCTGTTTTACCGATATCATTCCACCTCGCCAATTTGTAACAATATTTCTAACCACTAATACTTGACATACATATTGTTATTGGTATCCAAGTCACATTCTAATTTAAAAATTAATAAATTACCTTATATCCGTCGTGTGACATTGTTTTTTATTTAAAATGACATTTCGGAATATATGTTCTATCTTCAGATTAATTCATTCAGTTGAGGTCGTTAAATGTTAAAATCACATTACTTTGTAATTACACACGTCCATATGCGATTTTAAATTTTACAATCTATGTTGTTTGATATTTTATGATTTTAAAAATACACTTTTCTTATTTTATATTTTGGTATCCGTGTACTATGAAGGCTCCCGTATTACTTTAAAATGTTTAAATTTTTTTGGTGTCAATACCTAGAATCTGGCACACACTGTAGAATATCTAAACCTACCTTTCAACAAATATTGTTTTATACCATTATGTAAGCTTCTACGTTATAATTTGAACACCAATTAAACAGTGTTTTTAACATTTCCATCGTTTGAAAACATTATGTAAGCTTCTATGTACTTTTGTAATCCTATTTCTCAAGAGCTACGACACACAAAAGTACAGAATTTAAATTATTATGCGCATTTAATTAAAAATAAGACAGGTTAGATATTCTTTTATCTAATAACTTTCGTTATTTTGAATGCCATTGCATTCTTTATTATAGGCTGTAATTAGTTACTGTAAAGTTTCATACATATAATGTTTCATGAATATGTGGGTCATATTGCTTAACCAGATTTTCTGACTATCTCATGTCTTAGGTTAATGTCTCAAGTCTTCAGTTAATGATATCATTTACTATTGAATGTTTGTACTCTAATTTAGGTGCGAAGTAAGAATTTTCTCCCTACCGAATGTTTAGTTGAACAAATCTCCCTTTACCTCACTCTGAAGTGAGTTCTAATTTTGAGTAAAATGTAATTTTACACTACTAACTAGTCAATATTCTATGTTGTGTATTAACATAATTGATTTTGTCTTTTTATGTGTTGTACATCACCAAAACAGATTGGATAGAAACAGCACAGTTCTATCGTCTTCTGCACAAGAATTTTTTGTATCGTTATTGTGATTATTACTGTTGCTGATTGCACAGCCGTTTAAGTAAACAGACACTGAACCATTCTCTTCTAATCAATAAAGTAATTTGTTACTATACTACTAAAACAGATTATCTTAAAATAGGAGACATGCAAGAAGAACACCCATATCTGCAAATCCAAATATTTGGGAACCATTATTTCAGAAGATGAAACAACAAAGAATTACATAAAAAACAGTATACAACAAGAAAAAAAGGCTATTTGTTTTCTAAACTCGTTACTTTGGTCGAATAAAATGAAACTTCAAACTAAACTGACAATTTACACAACTATTTCGAGCCCATTTTAACTTATAGCTGCGAATGCTGGCACCTTTCAGATAAAGATAAACAGATGATAGAAACTGTGGAAATGGACTTTTTAAGAAGAGCGTGTAATATTTCTAGAATGCAACATGTTAGAAACGATGATATAAGAAGGAAAACAGGACGCATATTTACAACAGCAAAAAGAAATGATTCCAGACAGTTGCTATGGTATGGTCACGTAATAAGGATGGAGGAGAACCGATGGCCAAAGAAAGCATTGACTTACACACCACAAAACAGGAGAAGAAAAGGAAGACTGACAACACAATGGAGAACAGGAATTGGGAAAAGCATGAGAGATTGAGCTACTGAAGACGATGACTGGAAAGATAGGGATAAATGGCGATCGAAATGCGGGATGTGGCATAGACTGTAGGATCCCCGCTAATAATAATAATAATTTGTTACTCTTCATCTTCTTTATTCTTCGAAATCCATTCTTAATATCTACTAACTAAACAGTTGATCCCCATGGTGATCAGGCAATACTTTCTGTTTTTAATTTATTACGACCATTATTCTTAGGACATGGTAATTTTTCACCAATTCTGACAATTTTAGTTTTTCATTGTTTTCAGGAAAAGACTTTAAAGCTTACAAATTATTTCTTCTTCATTATTCTTAGTGTTCATGTTTCCAACCCGTGTAGGTCAGTTCCCCATGTATGAAATTTTATCAGTCTTCCGCACAATTTGAACTCGAACTGTTGGCAAACAGTGGCATATTCTTAGTAAATGGCCATGACTAAGAAAGCTCTTCGCTGATAAAAATGTTCCTCATAATTTGACACTTTTATTCTCATTCCCACTCACTAGTTCCTTGTGTTTCATGAGCAGTAACCGTCAATGACTCTTCAACATAGGATTTTCGAACACCAGAATACTAACAATACAAGATAAACTTGTAAAATTTTAAGAGTTTACTATATAGTTTATTGAAGAACATCTTTCTCTGATCTGTTAGACGTTGTGCAGCCTTATCAAACACTTTGTTTGTCTTTGTTCTGTGCTTTAACTTTCCTGGTTCAGCTCGTCAATCATCGTCTCCATGTTAGACTGTGTTTTGCTAAACAATATTTTACTGTCTTCAAATACATATACAAACACACACAACACATTTATGTGAATAATAAATACTCAAAACAGGAACCGGGGCCGGTAACAATATATCTGGCACAGATATATTATTTAATGTTACTGTGAGTGGAAACGGTAGGTAGATAGACAGAGAGGGGCAGACGGACACAAACTAACAAGCGAGCTACAAGTGATACGTGACATCATTCATCAACAGATGACAGCGTGCAGCCTGCGAGAACAAGTGGAATATATTTTGTGTTGAACAAATGCCAGCCAGCGGCGCTGTTGATAATACTGTCCGCTGCGAAGATAATAAATTGTATTTAGTTGTTGTGTGGGAGGGAATGTGAATTCCAGCGGGTTTTGACTTGCAAAAATAAGTGAAATTTCATGGGTCGCATATGTGGCATTGTTCTCCGGCTGAAAAAATTTATTACCCTCACGTTTGCACTTGGAAATATAATAGTATCGTTACTACGAAAATATATATTTGATAAATACCACCCTGTTACTTTGAACTCAGCGCAATCGAAACGTACTCAGAAACGAGCATCACATTAAATAAAATGTACTGTAAGCAATTATGTAATTACGATTTGTATAAAACAAATCTTAAGGCAAGTTGACAGTAAGAAGACAGTGGGTGAAAGCATACAGTATTTACTTTCCATCTTGGCCAGCTTCTCTTTTTTCTCGCCTTTTTTCCTCCAGTATTTTATCATACTATCACTTTTTCCGTTTTCCCTTCTTACTACCTAGGCAGTCTTTATTTGTTTTACCTGTCCATCTTCTAAACCACTGGGATCATTAATACCATTCCAAAATTATTTCCATCTGGTTCTGGAATGTTTATTTCTGCTTACTTTCCGTAACAACGTTCTCCGCTTGAAGATTTTGTAAAAATGCAAAATATTTTTCCTTAACCTTACCGAACTTATTTTGACAAGTGTGGGTAGAACGCAATCATGCATTTCCAAAGAGTGTTCAAAAGTCGTACAATTTTTATAAATAATTATTTTTAAATTTTTTTTCCTTTTATTAATCTTGATTTTTCTTTGAGCCAAGTGTCTTCTTTACTCTTTTCCTTTATGTTTCCAATTCGTTCTGTTTTTCTTATGGTTTACAAGAACGTGTTGTGTAGCCGGACATAAGTCATTTTAGTTATACGTATATATTGCAATGTTGATATATTCGTTTTATTAAACCTTTCTCATTTTAAAGGTCATTCGTTAATTCAGAAAACAAATGTTTCAAGATATCACCGTACTTACCTCCCTGTCTGCTCTGTTGGGTTGAATTGTTTATACAAAAACATCTACATTTATTTGGTTTGTTCATTTTTTATATTCTTTAAAACATATTATTATTCTGCGATTCTTAAAAATACGACAAAATGATTACCAACACTTGAAACCGTTTAATATGACGTAGAATATTTCTTGTTAAACGGTACTGAACAGTAAACCACCTCCGCTATCATTAGTTGTTTCAGACTTGGTTTTTAAATTGTACTATCATATGTTAGAATTAAACTTTAATCATCGTCTTGTATTAAAAAAATGAATGTAACAAATATTTGAGTGAATTAATATTAGGTAAAATGTTTTGTTCGAAAATAAATTAATATAAGATTTACATGGTAAAAATAAGTGAAAGTAATTTAATTGATATTAGCTAGTTAGTTAAATTTTATACTCATAAAACTTACGTTCTTTATATAGTTCAAAGTTGCTGGATATATATATATAGTTCAGGTAAATATAAATCGTGGTCCAGACATTTCTCTGCGCCTAAGACAGCTATCATCAGTTAAGTGAGAACTGAGATCTTACTGCCCGCGTTGTGCTTAAAGTGGAAAGACAGTCCTGGCTGTGGAACTGCGTCTAGTTACTAACTTTCAACCATCGGATCGCTCCCTATTCTAATGCCTAAATTGGTCGGAAATTCCGGAAGAATATCTGGTTTCTGGAACGGTTTTCTTGGCTGTCGGATTTTGAAGGATTACATTAATAAATAGTTTTAGGATAGTGTGATTTGGACTGTTCTCCTGTCATTAATTTATTGCCATATCAGAAGATACGGCTTTGGCCTTTATTCTTTAAAAACCTAGGTCCTCAGATGTTAGTAAGTTCTTGGTTCTCTCTTCACTGATCTTGGCTGACGCCGGTAAATCTTAAATTCAAAAATTGCTCCCTAGATCATGGCCTAATAAGAGAGTAAATATTTAAAATATAGAGGAGTGAAGGCTTACTTCTTATTTACAAGTGAATTGAACAACTTTATAACAATGGTGGCTACAATGAAGAAAGTAATAAAACATTTGAAGTTAATATATGCATAGTAGAAAAAATACCTTTGTTCAACCGCTTACCCGGGTTTCCCAATTTTCTCCTTTGCCATACACTACCTCCATCCCCCGCTACTAATATACACTTCAAACGTCTCACTTCATATCTAACCTCTGAAGCTGCCTTAACTGATGAAACAATTGTCAGGAAAATAACAATTATCTGTAAAACTAATTCAAGTCTATAGAACTTATTAAATTCTTATCTTAATAAAATGCTCTACCATGTGAGGAGCGACCATTCATTCAACGTAAAGTAAACAGAATGGCTGAGAAATCAACTAAAGTTAGAATGGCAACAATACGGTACGATGACATCAGTTCAAACACATTCGGAAGTATTGCTCAGTAAAACTTTGATCATTTCAAAGGCCTTATAATCGGCGAAGTTTAAATTTTCAAATTGCAAAGCAACGAAAATCCTTCGAATTATGCTCCCATCGATATACACACATACGCACACATAGAGATAGAATTGTTATATTTAAATAAATGTCAGTGGAAACAAAACTTAGAAAATATAATTAGAACATAACTTTATTTTTAACCTTTCTAGCATTTATTGTATGAGCGACAAGAAAATTTAATAAGTTTTATCTTCCTTTCATACGTAGGCTACTTACTAAGTGTTAAGTGACTCATATTTTAAATCCTAAACTGAACCTATGTAATTGTTTAAAAATATTTCGTCTTATCAGTTAGTGTTCATAGATACTCCCTTTTCAAAATTTGTCACCAGTTTATGAATTTAGATTCACAAATTTCTTTTTAATTCACAAAGGTTTGGTACAGTATGTTCTGTAGAGTTATTGAATTTTTCTGTTGTTTCAGCTAGTACGGCTCTACTTAAAGTCAGTTAGTTGAACAACTAAATTAATAATATCATCTCATTCTAAAATTGTTGTCAGGCTTTTACGTCGACAACTCAATTTCACGAAATCAAAATTAACGGTGCTCCCATATAATTTTCTTATTAAGTTTTTTTTTATTTTTGTATCTCACAAATTGAAAATACATAATTAAAGTTTTACAAAGTTATGGCGATCCCCGGATTATCCTATAAGTCTGAATTATAGACGACAACTAAGTAACAAGAAATTAAAGTACAGGACCAAAAATGGCGTCCTTCAGAATCTTCAGAGACGTTCTTCGGAAGTTAAAAAGTGTTCTGTACTTGACCGTGTAAGAGAAGAATTACGAGATTTTAACTTGAATGAAAGATTATAAACAACGATGGAAAGAACACTTAGAAAGAATGTCATATTCAAGCCTGATAAATATAGAAATATAAACCTATAGGCCTAAGACACAGGTACGGGCTTAGACGCTGAAGAATCACTGAAGGTGGAACAGGCAGCACCTTGTCTATGCAGTGATATGAAGATGATATTAAATATTTTCTTTATAATCTCAGTACTGTTGTCAAAAATATGATCGTCAGGTAAGGAATATGAAATCGTATATTAGTCTTGGCTAAATTATGTATTGTAATTTAGTTACCTGCAAAACATATTTAATAAGTATCATATTCTTTTAATATTTTCGTCAATTTATACGCCTCCATAAGCAAGCAGTTGCGTCGTAATTTCTTTAGTAAGATGTAATTATTTCTTTTATGAATTTGCTAACTGCTATAATTTTTTATTGTTCAATAAGCTTTTCGTCATTACTGACATCTTCAGGTCTTAAACAACCAAACTTGTTGTTTAAGACCTGAAGATGTCAGTAATGACGAAAAGTTTAGTCGAACAATAAAAAATTATAGCAGTTAGCAAATTCATAAAAGAAATAGTTAGGATGGCTGCTAATTTAAACAATACGAAGAATAAGATGTAATTGTTAAAAAAATTGTCATCCTCTGCTCTATATTTTTCTAAAAATGCCGGATAATCCCTTAGGCTTGTTTAAGTGTCATAACGTAACTACCAAAGCTACCTTATAAGTTCCCAAATCTCTATTAAGTACACTGACTCGCATAATTTCTTAGAGATGTGTGATACTTGATTGCGTATGGCACATAGCTATAGGATGTGGTTTCCTTTTCCTGAAAACGTCGTACAATCAAAACGTTTTTCCTAACGCTCACTATAATTCCACTTATGAAAACTGTGACGTAATTGGTATACTGATATAGTAATAGGTGTTTAAATCGTTATAAAATAATGTGACGAATTTCACAAGATGTGTGGGACGATTTGGAGAAAATTGAAAAATACATGTAGAAAAGAAACCCAAATAAAATTTTATAAAACAATGGCAATATGTACACTACTGTATGGTTCTGAAACTTGGACCATAAAGAAAAAAGATGAACAGATGATACAAACAGCAGAAATTAAATTTCTGATGTCAGTTAAAAGGTGTAATGGACGAGAGCATACACGAAATGAAGAGATAAGAAGTGATTTGGATAATTTTGCAGTTAACGAGAGGATTAAAAAATACAGAAGAAAATGGATTCAACACATAGACAGAATGGAAGAAAGTAGAATACCGAAGATTGCGAATGATTACAGCCCTAGAGGCAGAAGAAAAGTTGGTAGGCCTAAGAAACGGTGGGCTATGAGATAGGAGCAGGCCGCTAAAGCCTAAAACCGTTAAGAAGAAGAAGATAATGATGATGTATTTAAATCGTAAAGCTAACTGCAATAAATTTTACTTGTTAAGCTGTTTATCCTGTCTGAGTTTTTGAAGCTGCTTTCTTGGTAGAAAACGAATTATTATTATTGAGTCAACTATCCGTGTGCGATCTCAGCTACTGCAGTCTTCCTTATTCAGATCTCTAGACGTTTCTGCCTTCCTAATTTTCTTCTTTTATACCTCTTCTTTCCAATCGTAGGTATCCTGCTTCCAAGATTAATTACGACTACCTTCTTTCAGCCTTCCCTTTGAAACCTAGTGTAACAACTGTTTTGGGCGAGCAATTGTCACGCGCTTAAATGACGTGGCCATAACCTAAGAGGCACTTAATATTATAGCATTCTTTTTCTTACATTCATTTTCTTCCTGACTCCTTCATTTCAAATGTGTTGAAGCCAACGCAAACTTCAACTTTCAGATTCTCCTGGAGATTGGTTTGTTCAGTCCACAGTAGATAAAGGTATCTAACAAAATGTTTATTATATTGGGTAAGATGTGATTATTAGAGGAAACAGATACAATTATTCACTTCAATAAACGTTTATTATGTTCATTAAAAATTAGATACTCCTTCCAAATTTTTTTCATGTGTAGAGAAAATCAACTGCTAACCTATGCTTACAATTCGTTGTCTTTAAATTATAATTTTTTTTTAATTATGATATCACAACTAACGCGCTCAACAAGTCTTAACGACAAGCAAAGAATACACGAAATTCCGACATAGCACACACAGAATTCTTTCCCAGTCTGAAATTTAATAACGCCGGGGATTGTACGTTAAGTAATTCGCTTTAATAATTCTCTAACAGGTTCGCGCGAGAAGTACTTAAAAGTGGTGCTCAATAAATTCAAGGATTCATAAAACTTCGCGTTCCACGTAGAGGCTTCGTTCTACGAGGGATTCCTCGTAGAGGCTTCGATTAACATGACATTTCATCAGGCATACGAGTAAATCGTACACACGCACATATGCCCGCGCTATGCAGCACACAAATTATTTCTACTTAATGAGTTAATTTTCATTGTATCGTACAATTATTTCAAAGACAAATACTATAATATGCATTTTCTTAACAAGTATAAATGTTCTTTTCATGTTTTATAAAATAATTAACATAATATTTTAATTGGTTTACTGAATATAACGTGACTATTGTTTCGTAGTATGAAATATGGCATTCTTCTTCTTCTTCTTCTTCTTCTTCTTCTTCTTCTTCTTCTTCTTCTTCTTCTTCTTCTTCTTCTTCTTCTTCTTCTCCTCCTCCTCCTCCTCCTCCTCCTCCTCCTCCTCCTCCTCCTCCTCCTCCTCCTCCTCCCCCACCTCCTACTCCTCCTCTACCTTCTTCTTCTTCTTCTTCTTCTTCTTCTTCTTCTTCTTCTTCTTCTTCTTTCAAGCAGGCATTAGTCTAAAGGCTCCCCCACACAGAAGTCATACGCAAGTCGGGACCATGTCTTAATTGACTGTGGTAAATGAAGGCCACCTCAATTTAATTTTTAGAAATAATTATTGTAAATATTGCTTTTTTGTAAAAATAATTTTGATTTTTAGGAAAGTTAGGAAAATAAGACTACTGAAATTCTATAAAAAAATGTTTGTTTGTTGCTAACTTCATAATATGGATCAGAGATTTGAACACTCAAAAGAATTCAGTGGGGGAAGTATTGGCCTCCCAGGAAGAGTTAGGCAGATGAGTTTTAGTAAGTTTGAAGTCGGAATAATAAACAGTTGTCTGTGTCCAATTTTCATATGATGATAATAATGACGACCCCGTGGAAGGGCAAAGAGGAAACGCTCAAGAAGGTAATAGAAAGAAGGAATAAAAATTGTTTCAGAAGAAGAATAATTAATTCTGGGAGGTTAGGAATAGCCGTGATTACAGCAAGAGCTATAAGACCATACTGTACAGGTCTACAAAATGTAGTGCCCAATTTATCTTAAAAATTAACTGATATTTATGAATTGTTTTCTATTTTCTTTTAATTGATAACACGTAAAATGCGACTCACAGGGAGTCATTCTATAGCGATAACATAAATACGCGTTTCCGATTAATACACATCTAGTATATTATTATAAAGCATTAAGTAGCAAACTTTTCCTATGAACCTGTCTACAGGCAGTATTTCATTACGTTGACGAACAATATTAACCAGTGGTCACAGCATTTGCATCTGAACGAATACAGCAGCTGATATCATACCGCTCTTGTCAGATTGTACACGATTCCTTGTAATTTATTGCATGCGATTTACATGTTGGCACGTGTTTCTGTACTGGACTTTCCTCTCATTAAAATTTGTGGCTTGTTAATTTCAGTAGAGCTGCGTTATTAGCAGATAATTAAATATATCTCTACAAAACTTGTTTTATTACATGAGTATCATAAAAATACGGCAGGAACTGAATATTATGAGTATACTCGACAGGATCGCCCAGTATCGCCTGAATTGGTGGTAATATCTTTGACGAATGGATGACTGCCGCATCTCCAAACAACTATGGAATCATAAGCCGAGGGGACCGAGAGGTGACCAGCTCTAATTTTTGCCTATTTGAGACCGGAACAAACCACTCTTGCTATAATCCTTGAAGATGATAATGCTGATGATAATAACTATCATAAAAAGTCTCTCATTCTGCCTTGCACTATCTAACTCTTTGTGTTTCTTGCTAAAACGGCCATTCACTTTTCTTTCTTCGCTGTTTCTTATGTGTCTTGCTGTTCTTCCAAAAACTTTAATTTTTAAATCCAATCCTCGATAGCAAGTCAAATTTGAAGTAACTCTGAAAAAATAAGTGTTTTGTATTTAATGGTAGGGAGGGGTATTTGATTTATAAGCTGTAATAGTGGCATCATTGTAACAGTTTCTGATAAAAAAATTAATGGAATGTCAGGATTGGTCGACCAAGGTGTAAGTGTTTTGCAATATGCTGATGATGAATAAAACACGAATATATAAAACAGCGGGAAAAGACGGAGACATTTCAGACGTGCATTGGTATCATATGAGGGTCAGTTGAAAAGTTCGCGGAGCGAATCTATAGCTCAGTGGTAGAACTAAAATCTTTCGTGTGCTGCAACAGGTATACTTCGCGTGAGCACCTGTTAATTTCCAGATATATGTGTCAATTTATTCACTTTTTACCAACTGTTTGAAATTTTCGTCTCACGAGTGTTTTTAAAATACACAAAATCAAACATCGTGTTGGATGAATTCTTTGTTAAAAAACACGTTTTATCTCGAATGGAAACTCAAAACATAATTTTAAACGTGTTAGGAGATGCTGCGCCTTCAGAAACAACGGTAAGTGGGGCACACTGGAGATTAAACGTGGTCGTACAATCACTGAACAATCACTGAAGACTATCCCAGCAGTGGACGTCCAAAATGTGCAACAAAAAATGGCATTATTGAAAAAATTTCATAGGGCGTTGGAAGATCGCAGATTGAGGAGTGGACTACTTTGGTGAAATCATAGGCGTCACATATGAGCGTGTGCATCACACTTTAATTCAAGAACTTGGTGTGAAAAAGCGTTGTGCAAGATGGCTGTCGCATGTGGAGTTGTTGCATTTTTTGGGCGTCCAGTGCGACCAGGTTTTCAATGCTCGTACAACCACGTTTAAACTCAAGTGCCTACTTACAAACTTGTATACAGTTTGTATTCAATTCAGTACTTCTATCACCTTTTGAGTGAGTCAGGAGAGTACTGCGATGGTATAATACATGCGGGACACTTGGACACAAATAGCCTTAGAGAATAGTACAATGGCGATTGCCCGGTAATAGTTGGGGACGGCCAGCTTTAAAGTCTTAGGGGTGTAAGGGATAAATAAGAAGAAGTGTATTAAAACATAAAAACTTAAGTAGAAATGGACAGTATTACATTTACAGAATATTTTTAAATATATAATAGTTAAATATGCTCTTATTTTAGGAAGTCCTATTGCAACAAGTGTTCTTTTTTCGGTGATTTGGCTTAACTTTCAGATGAAAGAAAGACATATTCGTTATCGTTATTGCTGTTACTCTGACAACGGAAATTTCTATTGCAAAGCTCTTCTCATTTTCTCAACACTAAGATCATTACAAGTAAATAATTCCCTCAGGGTTGAAATACAGCTCGCTTATTAAAAAGAAATCCATTTTTAAGAGGAAACGGATGTACTGAACTAAAAAACTGGATTACATATAGAGCCTTTAAATATAATAACTCCCTCACCATTGTCTTACTAGCCTTGTTTTTCTTCTAATCACCGGTATTCATTTGTCACTTGAAAGGAGGATGTATATACTCAGTAAAAAAAGGCACTGTGTCAGATTGTTACTTATTTTATATCTTTATTTCGGAATAAGTCTAGTGAAGGATACAATGTACAATTACAAGTAGGGAAATGTGACTACCTCTAAGGTTTATTTAACATTCCCAGCAGATTATACGAAACATTTGGTAAGTCTATATTGATAGGGAACCCGGTTTGTAGTTATGAATAACTCGTTACTCTGTCTGAACGAATTGCTATAAATTCATGATAAAACGTCTGAAACCACGATAAAATCTCAGATAAAAACAAAAAAACCGTCATTTAATTGTTGTATGAAATAAGAGTGAAAGACCAAAGCTACTATAACATTGGGAACAACATAATTTTGGAGCAGGTCAAAGAATTATTTCTCCGCTTAGGAAGGTAGTATTACAACTTTTGCCTGAAGCTCGCACGGTCGGTGTCATTTAATTCAAAATTACGACTAAAAACCGGGCTTTTAGGCCGAGGTCGTTTGGTATTAAACGCCATCAAGTCGGCAACCTTTCGATTCCCCGTCAGCCTTCTTCAGGCCGCTAAGAAGCAACAGGGAGTAAAAACAAAACAGCGGCAGAAGTACGCCGAACACTACCCGATACCTGTATCAGGTGAAAGCAACAAGGCGGCCGACGACGCTCTGGGCTGTGCGGTTGTGCGTCGCAGAGACGAACCGGTCGGTATCTGAGTTCCGAGCTACCTTCTGGAGCTCGTGCCTCGTGGCCCTGCCCAAGTAGGGCGTGTGCTCTATTGCAGGCCGATTCTCGGCTGTTGTGCTAGCCTACAGTAGCGCAGTATACACCGAGGGCGTTTCCACGAATCACCTGGACGTATACGGTACCTGCCCAGCCCAGCCAGTAGAGGATTGTCTGGGAACTTCGCCGCACGTGCACAAAATTTGCGTGCAAGCCGCCTGAATGATTCGTCTAAGGAGCGAATGCCAAGTCCTCTCCTTAGAAGGCGTGATGCGAAGCGGCGGGGGACTTTGGCCGCTAGCTGAAGATCCCTGTCGAGGACGCTCTGCAACTTCTTTTTATGCATTGCGGCGAGGTAACCCCAAACCGGGCAAGCGTAGGTAATGACCGGCAGCAAATACACGCCGACGATCATCTTTTCCAATTTCCTGGTCATGGCTGAATTGATGAGGAGTGGAAACAGTAAGCTCAGGCGAGCGGATGCTCGCTTATGAACTGTCTGAGCGTGGGTACGCCAGGTGAGCCGACGGTCGAGGTGTAATCCGAGGTACTTGACCTCATTGGACCAACGCAAGTACGTTCTGCCGATACGTAACTGCCTAACAGGGTGCTTCCGTCGCTTCGAGAATTCGACGGCTACACTCTTGGTAGCGTTGAGTTGCACTCTCCAATTGTCAGTCCAGTCCCCGAGCGTGTCGAGCTGGCGCTGCAGTCGTAAGACGGCTCTTTCTACATAACGATCGGCCGTAAATACGGCCGTGTCGTCCGCAAAGAGGGCCACCTGGACTCCAGGCTGTCTCGGCACGTCGTTGACGTTGACGTAGAGTGAGAACAGAAGGAGCCCAAGAACACTACCTTGAGAGACGCCGGCTGTGATTCATCTCTCGGAAGAGACTGAATCTCCAACTGTCACGCAGAAGGTCCTCTCCGTCGGAAAGCTAGCAACCAGATGGAGGTAGCAATCTAGGAGCTGGACTTCCCTAAGATTGAATAATAAGCCATCATGCCATACACTGTCGAAGGCTTTTTCAACATCTAAGAAACAGCCAACGGTCCGTTCTCTCCGACACCCGGCGTCCGTAACGTATTCCAACATTCTCATCAGTTGATGAGGGGTCGAATGCCCCACATGGAAGCCGAACTGTTCGGGGACCAGCACGTCAAAGTTGGTTAAATGTTCTCGTACACGACGCTGCACGAGGCGCTCAAAAACCTTGGACGTAGCGGTGAGTAGTCTGATAGGCCGGAGATTGTCGGGGCGGGAAGTATCCTTTCCCTGTTTCGGGACCACGATGACCGTCGCCTTTCCCCATTTCTTGGGAAAGTAGGCCAGTCTGAGACACGCGTTGAACAAATCAGTCAAGAATTGAACTCCAGGCTCGGGAAGAAGTCGTACAGCGGTGTTCGTAACACCGTCCGGGCCTGGAGATTTTCTTGGCTGAAGTTCAGCGAGCCGATCTGGGCCCTTTTCCAAAGAGATGGGTACGGGCTCCGCCGTGATCGGAAGAGACAGAAAGCCTTCCACAGCCATCTCGACTTGTTCGTCGAAGTCCCAGTCCATGGGCGGGTTGGGAGCGAACTGTCGCCCGAAACACAAGCCCAAGTACTCGCCCTACTCCCCCGGGCGACCCAGGAGTCGTCCGAACGGTACAACAATGGCGGGGAGTGGAGGTCGACGCCTCCGTCCCGTCAATGCAAAAGGTACCCTGTACGGGTGACTTTGCAGGTCCGCATCCCCCGTTCGGGTCACAGCGAGTTCCCAACAGCTACGTTGGAACTCATTCAGACTGCCACGCAGTCGTCCGGTGAGTCGATTGTATGCTGCCTTATCGGCCGGATCACTGGTCCTCTCCCAACGTTTCCGGAAGTAATTCCTCTCGCGACCGAGAAGAGAGACTTCCTCAGGGATGCGTTGGTAGTCAGGCGTGAAACCAGCTCGCGTACGTGAAGATACACCTATAGCCGAGATGATTGCCTTTCGATTCCCGCTACTTCTTCGTCTAGGAGGCTGGCGGCAATCTACGGCACAAGGCCGGGCCGTAGCGGTCCCAATCGATAACCTTCTTCTTGTCGGAACGTACATAGGCGTGCTGGGTAGCGACGTGGACCAAGATGGGGTTGTGGTCGGATGTCAGCTCCGTAAGCGAGAATACCTCGACCGTACAGACAATTCCTTGGGTCACCGCAATATCCAGAACATCGGGAGCCGCGTTAGGTAGTGTCGGAAAGAACGTGGGTTGCGCTGGACCAAATAGCATCGCCCGGCGCGATTCAACGTAACTGTTCAAGCGCTTGCCGTTCGGAGTAGTCAAGCGACTATTCCAAACGCGATGCTTGCAATTCAGATCGCCGGCCAAAATTACCCTTCGGTGGGAATCGAAGATGACGTCCAGGTCGCCGACAAGGAGTTCAGCTTGTGGGGGCTTGTATGCTGAAACCACGATGACGCCGCCAAGAGCTCCGTGGACCTCAATGGCGGTGGTCTCTAGGTTAGTGCGCTGCGGCAAAACGACACGATGATGACCTATAGAGGTCCTCACCGCGATCGCCGTGCCGCCTCCTTGTCGACCAACTCGGTCATCCCGATAGACCAGGTAATTTGGTAATCGAAACCGGTTCGCCGGGGTCAGGTGGGTATCTGTGAGGAGAAGTACGTCGGGTTTGAACCCAGCCAGGAATTCTAGAAGGTCGGAATGCTTGGAACCGATGGAGTTAGCATTCCAGGCTACGAGTGGGAGGTCTCGTCTTAGGGCTCGGTTCATAGAAGACCTATGATATTACAAGTTTCCACCAAGAGCATGAATCTCTGAGTTGGGTCAGCAGTTTCCAGGCGGTCTCGGATGGAACTGAAGGTGGATGCGACTTTCTTGAGGTCGTAGCCAGACAGAAATTCGCGGACGAACTGTGCGTCATCGAATATGACGGACTGGGCTGTTTGACTGGAAACTGAGTCCGCGTAAGTGCGACCAGGTTTAACGGCAGATCGGGTTGTGGTAGAAGCTGCAGGACAAGGGGCAGACGTTTTTGAATGTTCGACAGGAAAAGTACGCTGTTACGTTTCGTCAGACTTATACCGGGAAGCAGGACTTTTCTTGGGGTGTGGGCAGGCAGGAGCTCGGGGCCGAGCATCCGGTGTGGTTATCCCTATTGTTTTAGGTTTAGTTTTTCCTGCTCGCGGATATCGCGGAGGTGGTAGTGGTGGCGAGGCTACCTCTGGTTCAGAGGCGAGTCTTGGTGGATCCGCGGATGTGGAGTGTTGATTCTCCGGCTCCAATATGGAGATATTGGCTACAGGGCATTGTCTCTGCTGCGGAAGGCGACGCGGTACGTTTTTATGCCTTTGTAAGCGGCCGAGGCCGCTTGCGTTTACGCGAGAATATTACCGCGCCACACTAGGAGGCGTTAACGGCAACTCTCCAGTCATCGGTCCACCCGACATACGCGTCGAGTTGGCGCTGGAGCTTGATTGCCGCATAACTTGCGTTCGGCTCTGAGGCAAAAGCCGCAGTGTCGTCCGTGAACAGCGACAATTTAACTCCAGGAACTCGGGGCGTGTCGTTGACAAACAGCGAGAACAGGAGAGGCCGAAGTACATTTCACTGAGGGACACCAGCGGTAATACGCCTCTCCGAAGAGAGAGCGTGGTCTATTCTCACTCGGAAGCTACGGTCTCGCAGAAAGCTGCCGATCAAGTGAACGTAGCAATCTGAGAGAACTTCCGTTAGTTTGTAAAAGACACCCTCGTGCCACACGTGTAAAATGCTTTCTCTACGTCTAGGAAGATCGCAGTCATCTGTTTGCCCTGGCAGCCAGCCTCGGTAAAGCATTCCACGAGTCTCATCAGCTGATGAGTCAAGGAGTGCAGCTCACGAAAGCCGAACTGTTCGGGGATCAGCACGTGTAGTCTTTCTAGGTGGTCGCGGATCCCACGCTGGATCAATTGCTCGAAAACCTTGGACGTCGCGGACAAGAGACTAATTAGTCTGAGGTTTTCCACGCGAGAAGAATACTTTCCCGGCTTGGGTATCACTATTACTGTAACCGTTTTCTATTTCACCGGAAAGTAGGCCAGTCTGAGACATGTATTGAACAGGTCAGTGAGGAACTGTGTTCCTCCCTCCGGAAGGCGATGGAGTGCGGAATTCATGACTCCGTCTGGGCCAGGCGCCTTCCTGGGCTTGAGCTGAACAATCCTCTCAGAGACCTCCTCCGGGGAGATAGGCTCCGGCTGGACTGTGATACCGGCCGATAGAAAGCGCTCTATCTCGCGGCAGATTTGCTCAGTGAAAGCCGGGTTCTTGGATGGGTTGGGAGCGAACTGTCGCTCTAAACTGTCAGCCAAGTACTCTGCCTTCTCGAGGGGGCGTCCAAGGGTTTGACCACCGGGTCCGACCAGTGCGGGGAGAGGCGCGCGTTTACGCTTTCCCGTTAGGGCACTGGGAATCCGCCAGACATTACGGTTCTCGGCAGGGCCATCCATCTGTGTTACTGCTAGCTCCCAGTTGCGTCTACAGAACGTCAGCATGTCACGACGCAACTTGCCGGACGCTCTGTTAAACGCAGCTTTGTCAGCCGGGTCACGAGTCCTCTGCCAGCTTCTCCGGAGGCGACTCCTCTCGCATGCGAGCTAAGACACCTCTTCGGGAATACGCTGATAGTCGGGCGTGAGCCCCGGCTTCATCCAGGAGGACACGTCTACCGCCGAGACTACGGCTGTGTCGAATAAGGCAACTGCCTCGTCGACATGCTGGGTAGTGCCGAATGGTATATGCTCAGGTAGGCGGCGACTGAACGCCGGGCCAAAGCGTTCCCACTCGATTACCCGCCGCTCGTCGCGGACGGTAGAGTGCTGGGTAGCTATATGTACACTGATGGGGCAATGGTCCGAGGACAATTCCGAAATGACGGAGACGTGGACCGGGCAATAAACACCCCTGACCGCGGCAATGTACTGTACATCAGGGCGGGAATTAGCCCTCGAGGGATAGTGTGTAGGCCCGGTAGGACCCATGACTGTTACCCGAGCCGCATCACCATACCTGCGTAAGCGGGCCCCATTTGGGCACCAAGCGGCTCCCCCAATCAGGCTACTTACAATTCAGGTCGCCCGCCAGGACTACCCTTGTGTGTGCGCCAAACACGGCCTCCAGCTCGTTCGACAGGAGCTCCGTTTGTGGAGGCTTGTATGCGGAAACCACGAGTAGACCGCCGAGAGCACCATGGAGCTCAACCGCGGTGCACTCGATGTTCCGCCGCTGAGGCAGGACAACGTGGTGATGGCGAAGACTCTCCTTCACCGCGATGGCGAAGACTCGCCTTCACCGCGATGGCGGTGCCCCCTCCTGAGCGATCCGACCGATCATCCCGTTAGCACACGTAGTTGGGTAGTCGGAAACGACGATGCGGTGTCAGGTGCGTCTCACCAAGAAGAAGCATATCGGGCTTGTGACGGGCAACGAACTCTAAGAGCTCAGAATGCCGGGAAACGAGACCATTGGCGGTCCACGCCACGAACTCGAGGTCTCGCTTGAGGGATTGCCGTGGTTGTCCGTTCATAGCAGACCAATAATACGGCAGGCTTCCACCAAGAGAGGGAATTTACCTTGGGGCGAGGCTGATACCAAGCGTTCCTTGATTTTGCGGAAAATTTGGGCTACTTTCTGCAAGTCGTAGCTTGCCAGAAAGTCGGAAACGGCGGCGAGGTCATTGGTCGATGATTGGGGAGAACGCTTGTCTGCAGCTGCATAGCTGTGGCGTGGCGAGGCGGTAGAAGCCTTGGGGGCAGGTTCTGGAGCGAGTGGTCGCTCTGGGTTTTGGCGGACAGGCTTGGGTCCAGTGGCAGGTATTGGCTGGCCCGTGTTTTTGGCCTGAGGTCTACCTTGCTTTTGGCCTGATCTGGGGTAGCGAGGCTTGGGTGGCGGCGGCAGTGGAGGATCAATTTCCTCATCATCCTGCGGCAACGGGACTTTTGCGTACGCGGGTATCTTGCGTTCCGGTTCCGAGGGCGCAGCTACAGGTGTGGCCTGTTTAGCTTTGCTCGGGCTCACTGCACTAGGTGGTTTCGGAACCGGAGCAGACCTTGGAGCTGGTTTCCGTACCACAGGCTCATAGGCTTTGGCCGTTTTTACTGGCTCCATAGCATGTCTAGGCTTGGGCTGGACTGCCTTACAAAGTTTGTCCAGCTCCTCTTTGTAAATGGGACAGCCCCTGTTGTTTGCAGCATGGGCGCCGCCACAGTTAATATAGTACCTGTGGTTGTCAGGAACAGCGCAGGCCTGCGTTAGGTGATCGAGTCCGCATCGGACGCAGGTCGGCGCGTTCCGACAACCAAAGCTGCTGTGGTCGTCCCTCTGACATCTATGGCATTGGGAAATGCGCCCGGTCTGATGGCTGGGATCTACGCTAACGCAGAGCCCGAAAAGCCGTTTCAACCCTAAAAAGGCCTGGGTGGGTTCACCCTTCTCTACCTGGAGTCTGATTAGTGGGAGGGGTCGACGTGAGCCATAGGTTGTATACAACCGAGAGGCTCCCACAACCTTGTAGCCCGCGTCGCACAGTTCGTCAAGGCCGACCTGCGGATCGGCCTGTATGTCTAGCCCCCGAAGAACGAGGGCTACAGGCTTGATTCGGTTAAGGGGGTACGTGTGGAACTGGAACGATTCTCGTTCCAGCCACTGGATTACTCCCAAGTGTTCAGATGCTGCGGCAGGTAACGCGTACATTCTCACTCGCTAGGAGTTTGAAAGTAGCGTTATCTGCCAGCGCAACGACTAGCGGAGTCGGCGACTAAAGCCGATGATATCCCTGACGTTCGTGACGAACATCGGCGGTATCCTTCCTTCGGAGGTGCGGCTAGGCGCAACCTCAGCGGAGGCTTGGATTGCCGCCGAGTCCGTAGCCGAACTCAGGGAAGCCAGTGAGGGAGACTTCCTCGGCTTGCCACCGTGCCCTACTACCACCTAGTCGGTGGACGCCGATGTCTCCATGTTGGGGGAGTCAGACTCCGGCAGAGGATTGGGTCTGCCTGGCCTACTAGCGGCCGTGGAGCCGGAAGGTCCGGCCTTTACGGGCTGTGTCGGCCCTAACAAGGACCGGTTATTGTCACGAACTTGCGCGGGTTGAGCAGGGCTTCCCGAGCAAGTCGTAGGGATCCCGACTGGCCCAAGTGGCCGGCCGGGGGGCTCGTCGCTGCCGCACAGTGCTTCAGGGGCACTATCAGCTGGTTCAATGATGCCTTTCTGGTTCATCTCTTTGGCCAGAGGGTATCCGAGGGCCGAACTGTGACACCGTCACAGTGGCGGCGCAACCCGCATCTCTATTGGTAAGTCCTACTCTCGGACTCCCCGGATTCCGCTGGGTAGCCCTACCTAAAAGACTTACCGGCACTGTGCGGCAGGTCCCAGTCGTGTTTGGTTTGATGTCTTCGTCTTGGCAAGACGGCTGGTCCACTTCCATCACAGCTGGATGTTGGCGCTGGCGATGAGGAGTTCGATGATCTGGCGGTTTCTTCTTAACTGCCGCAGTGGCTTGTTGAAATGGCCTCTTCATGGCAGGTGTTCGAGTTCGAGGCGATCCTCTTCTGCGTTGACTATGTTGGATGTATACTCTTCTGATGCACGCAGTGAAGTCTCTGTCTCCTGACAAGGCGGCTAAGAAACAAGGGTTACCATTATAATCTCGCCGACCAGGTATCAGCCAATCACAGAAACTTGACCTGGACGCGTCGCAATAGGCTCGCTCCGTACAGCACACCAAATACCTAAGAGCCAGGCTTTCACCCCGTTGCGTGGAACGCCCTTGGGTTGCTCCCTAGACGATCTGAACTGATGACTTTCGTGACGGAGTATGATGTTGATGTCATACTTCTTTCCGAGAATCATCTGGCTAATTACCACTAGTTTTCCCTTCCTGCCTACGTCTGTTATCGTCAGGATCGCTCCCTACGGCCTCACTGTCCCCCCTCGGAGGGGTTACAGCTGTCTTAGGCCATAGGCGGATATCCCACAGGCCTTTGCCTCCTCTAGACACATCTATTATTGAAGGCTGCGCGGTGGCGGTGGACGCCGGCGGATCGAATTTGCGCGTTGTTTCTGCGTACCTCCGGCCTGGCCGGCGAACTCCGCCACCGCCCGAGGAGTGGAACGCCCTCCTCGACCACCCCCTCTCAACCACTGTAGCCGGCGACTTAAACGCCAAACACCCATCATGGAACAGTCGCGTTGTCATCGCCTATGGAAATTCTCTGTACCGGTTCGTATCTGACGACTCGGCACTTAATGTCATCGGCCCTGAGGCCCTACCTACTACCCCTTTAGCGGCCACCGGCCGGTTGTTCTTGACGTTGTTGTTGTCAAGAACGTGGCCCGTCACATCGAAGTCTCGTCCGATTACAATCCCCTTGTTATAACTGTTCGAGAGCTGTTGGCTTCACCCTACCTCCCGCTCAGATTGTTAGGAGAGTCAACTGGCGCTCCTATCATGACGAGCTCTCTCGAAGGTTACCATCTCTCCCTGCGGACCATATCGTCACTCCTGACGATCTGGACCTAGCGCCACAAACTTTCAGGAGTTGGTCCAAGGTTGATCGACACACCTACGCACTCGAGACGAACCATCGTAAATCGGCCCTTCCTCCGGAAGTACTCCACGCCATCTGGCTTCGGCGCAATATCCGCCGCAGATGGCAAAGGACCCGTGACCCAGTTTTTAAGCGACGTTATCAACAGCAGTCCCTTTACGTCCAGCAGCTTCTGCGTAACGTAAACTCTGATCGGTGGGACTCATACCTTGAGTTCCTTGACGTCGACCACGCCTCCGTCTGGGTAGCGGTGAGTAGACTGACTTGCGAGAAGAGAACTCGCAACCCGCTGGAAACTCCGAACGGGATTGTGTCTTCGGCAGAAGGCAAGGCTGATGTCTTCGCCGATTGCATGGAGTCACAATTTACTGTTCATCGAGACGTCTCGGACCCTGCCCACTCGGCAGACGTCCGGGACTTCCTAGCTGGATATTTCTCTCATTCTCCCGCTGGCCCAGACCTCCCGTTAGATAGAGACAAACTCGGTTCGTTTATCTGCCGACTAAACCGCCGTCGCGCCCCCGGTCTTGACTGGATCGGGGCCGCTGCACTACAATATCTCCCGGCCTCAGGCGTTGACCTCGTGCTCGAGCTGTTCAACTCCTGTCTCCGGCAACAGTACTTTCTCCGTCTGTGGAAAACTGCCAACATCTTAATGATACCCAAACCCGGAAGCCGCGCATGCTTCCTAAAAGCTATCGGCCTATCTCTCTCTTGCCAAATATCTCGAATGTGTTCGAGCGACTCCTGCTGGCCCACATCTCACCGTTATTGGATAATTTTATTCGCAGCGAACAATTCGGGTTTCGCAGAGAGCACTCTACCCTCTTCAACTCGTCCGCGTGGTTACGCAACTGTCCGACGCCACCAACAGACGAGCGGCTAAGGCAGCCGTACTGTTGGACGTCAGCAAGGCATTCGATAAAGTCTGATACGAAGGTCTTCTCTTCAAACTTGCCAATTCCCTCCTACCATCGTCCATAGTGTTTTTGCTCAGGTCGTATCTTAGCGACCGAACCATCAGGTTGAGCGTCGATGGAACCTGCTCTGCAGTTCGTCCCGTCGCCGCCGGCGTACCCCAGGGATCTGTCCTCGGCCCCGTTCTGTACCTTGTGTACACGAAAGACCTGCCTGTATTGCCCGGTGTCACGTTGTCTTTGTTCGCTGACGATGCTATGTATCACTGCAGCTCCCTGTCCCCGCGTTTTGCGAGTACATAGCTGCAGCGTCAGTTGGACCAGCTTCCGGACTGGCTACGGAAATGGCGGGTGACAATCAACACGGAGAAATCCAAGGTGATCTGTTTCACTCGTAAGTCCATCTCCCGATGCCAGCCCCTCTCCCTGGAGAGAGGCCTATCGCCTACAAAGAGTCGGTGAAGTATCTAGGCGTTCGGCGTCTTTGCTTCAACGCCCACGTGACCGATACCCTCTCCAAGGCTCGCGGCGTCCGAGCCAAACTTTGCCCATATCTCGCGTGCCGCAGCCTCCTGGCACTGCGCACGAAAGTTACCCTCTATCTTTTGTTTCTTCGGTCTGTATTGACCTATGCGGCACTTGCTTGGTGGTCACTTATTTCCGCCACCAACAGGCGTAGGCTGGAAAGTTTCCAATCCAGGACCCTCCGTTCCTTGTCGGGATCTCCTTGGTTTGTGAGAAATTGTGTAATTCGAGGAGGTCTTCGAGTTCCTACTCTCTCCGCCTTTGTCTGGTCGTTAGCTGCGACTCTCTTTGCTGCAGCTGAGACCTCCTCCTTCCCTTACCTAAGGACCATCAGCACCACGCAACCGCCTCCCCCTGTCCAGGTCGAACGCCCTCGGGCGATTCTCGATGACCCGCCATAAATGTAAATTTAATTAAATTAAACAATATCTTTAACATCTGACCCTGCCCCAGAGTTTACCTGCAAATTTGTTTCCTTCTTCCCTTCCTAGTACACCGACCGCGCTGATTGCCTCTGCTACGCGCTATCACTGATACGGAGGCTCTCTGCCTCGCGGGGGAGCGACCTATACCTCATGGCGTCTGCACGCTGGACTGGGGACGGGTGACATCTGTCATCTGAACCCGTTCATGCGGCAGTGCCCAACGATTGCAACAATTTTTAAAAATAAATAAAATGAAACCTTTCTCCCCCGCCTTCTCAGTTAACTGGTTGGCGGTTGTCCATTACAGTTTTAGGCACCAGTCGAATGAACCAGCACTATGTCTATCTACAGGCAGCCATTGGACTCGACCCAGATGCTGCAATCATGCACCGGGTGCAAAGACGCTCCGCTACCACAGTGTTACTGCTACCTCTCCGTTGCTCGAATCGGTACCAACGGCAGTGCTACTAAAATCAAAAAGTTTTCTTTCTCCCCCGCCTTCTCAGTTAACTAGTTGCAGGTTTCCTTTTCCAGATTTTAGGGTACCAGTCGACATGAACTATATTTATCTACTGGCAGCCATTGGACTCGATCCAGATGCTGCAGTCAAGCCTCGAGTGCAAAGACATCCCGCACCCATAATGCAATGCAATACCCCGCCATTTCATTGATCGACCGGCATGCCATATCGACCTATACGGACTCTCTGTGCAGGCGAGGATAGTAGCTGCTGACGGACAACAGAACCCTGGTCTCTTCGAACAACACTTGATTGTCAACGTTGTAGAGAGCATGCTTGGCAACTGCGGACTTCTCCGGATAGCGCAGACGGCAGCAGAGGCTGTGTTTACCCACGCGGGTCCGGACGCTACGCTTCGTGATGCCGATATAGACTTGGCCATACGAGCACGGCACACAGTATACGCCGCACGACGACAGGGGATCTATAGCGTCCTATACCGGCCTGATAAACTGTTGGATCTTCTTGATCGGCTTGTAAATTGCTCGGACGCTATGCCTCGAGTGCAGTCTGCCTATGCGGTCCGTCACTCCTTTGATGTACGGTAGGACCGCCAAACCGACAAACTCCTAGTAGTATTACAACTTACAAAGTCTCGCTTAGGATCATCTTCTTTTGCTGCTGCCGCTAAAAGTTAGTCAAAGTGTCACTTATTCTGTGTACCCCATCAATAAGTCATCTCTGACGAGGCCCCTTTCGCTAATTGCTGGTAATATACAATTTTTCGATGCAGTCTGTCTTGCCGTATACTGTTAATATGAGGCCCATTTCGTTCAACACTTTTCGATTCTACTGATTATAAAAAAGGTTCCTATGTCATTCATTTTATGAGTTTTCGAGTCGCTACCACTAATTTCATTATTCTTGGAGCATCCTTTAATACATAGTAATTACAGCTATATATCCTTTAAACCGCAGTTACAGCTGTTTGTATCCTTATTATTATTATTTTTCTTTTAGTTTCAACCAATGTTTCGGAATCACATATTCTGTATTATATTTTGTAAATTCTATCTGTATTTCGCTACAAATGTTCCTAGTAACCGTACACTTAACACGGTAATTATTATACTACATGTTCACAGATATCTGTTAAGATTTTGTCTAGTGTCGTAGTGTTAAGCGTCACCAGAACCAAAATGACTTGCAGAAAATAAGACAAGTGTGAGAACAGTTTCAGGTAAACAAGCGATAAACATGGAATAAATTTATTAATCAACAACCAAACAATTATTAAAAACTATTGTTAAGGAATTTTTATGGAGCCAAGTGACTTCTTGGCGTGAAATAATGTAGACTTTTGAAAACGTAAGGACTGATAAACCGCAATAGGTGGTAACGTACAATAGCAGAGTGACGAAAACTTTCTGAAAACACAAACGAACTAATTTAATAATGTAATTAATCATAATTGAATGGAAGAATTTACTTATGACCAGAGTAAGGAAAGACCAATTTAACAAACAATGTAGTAAGGTATAGTTTCTTTACATAATTTAAAAAAATTGAAGGAATATGAACTTATATTTTAAATTTAAGAAATATGAACAAATGAATGCATAGAACAAGTAAGAAATTTAGCTATCTTGGACGTGACATTACTTATGATCAAGGAGATACAGATATAGAAAATAAAGTGACGAATTTCACAATATTCTATGGAACGATTTGGAGACCGTTGGGAAATAAATGTAGAAAAGATACCCAAATAAAACTTTATAAAAAATGGCAACACCTAAACTATTGTATGGTTCTGAAACTTAGGTAATAAAGAAAAAATATGAACAGAAGATACAAACAGCAGAAATGAAATTTCTGAGATCAGTTAAAACGTGTAATAGGCGAGAACAAATAAGAAACGAAAAGATAAGAAATGATTTAGATGTGTTTGTAGTTACTGAAAAGATTGAAGTATACAGAATAAAATGGATTCAACACATAAATAGGATGGAAGAAAGTAGAATACCGAAGATGGCGAAAGATTACAACCCTAGTGGGAGAAGAAAAGTTGATTGACCTAAGAAAAGGTGAAATGTGGCATAGAAACAAGACGCTAGAGCGTAAAACCGTTAAGAAGATGATGATTATGAACAAACGAGAATATCACAGAATATCGATTTTCAAAAGCGTAATTGCTGATAGGCTTTGTAGAACCTACGTTGATATGAAACGACTCGCCATTAATGAACATGGTTGGCATAACGTGGCTGTTAATAAAGCTTTGAATGCATAAAGTGTTATAGTTGGATGGGAATGTGCTGACTGCACAACCACCATGATTTCAAAATATTTGTTTGTAAATAAAATGAGATTTTTGAACGTATAAAAGCTTATCCAACATAAAACCTAATAGCCAGTATGTGAATATCGTCGTATTTTGTTTACATTACAAAAGATAGGCAACGTTTCCACTGCTATCTGGTCACAAACGCGCGGCGGGAGAGCGAGCGACATAATTTTGCAACAGATTCGAAACCGTCTGGATATCGTATTACGTCGGATGCAGTCCCCGAAACAAGAGATGTTTATGTGTAACTAAACCCCAGTAAAACAACACACGCCGTATACGCACACGCGCACAACACACACACACACACACACACACACACTACAATGTTATGATTTTATGTAAATTTTATTAATTGCATAAATTAATAAAATTTTTGATCAAATAAATTTTATTTGTTATTTTTTGTTCAGTAACTGCTTTGTATTATATAATCCCAATAAAGTGTTTACTATTGATGCTAGTTTTCGTAAGTCCCGTGTTGGGAAGTCATATACAACTATATATGTGTTCATTGAAATTTTAGTACGTGTATAAATTAATTGCTTTATGTTTAATATAATAATTTATGTCTATTACTCACTTAATCCATTTTGATTCGAACTACACATTGGCGTGACTTTACAATATTATATATTTGCATTAATTAATTGACATATAAGTCCATATAAGAAATCATCATTTACTTACTATAGTTAACAGTGGTCCATATTTAGGAGCCTCCTATAACTGTATCTTTGCATTACTGCTCGTGCTTACTGCTCCAGGTTGGGCATGCCATATACACTGATACATTTGTATATCATTAAATTTAAATACGTCCCGTGTTCTGGAGCACCATATGTAAACATGTGTTTTGATCATGCGTATGGTATTTCCATTTGCCACGTGTTGGTTGTGTCATGTGTAAATGTGTTAATATGTAAATATGTCTGTGCTTACGTTACTTATCTTTTGTAATCTTAAATACATTTATGGATTAATTGTGCAGCTAGAATGTAAGTGTGATTTTTACATACCCTTATCGTTTGTCTTTTACTTCCTCACGCCCTTTGATTTGAGCCCAACTATACTGATATGATTGAATAGTTTAATTATTCATTAAAGTTTAATTAAACTTCAATTAACTAGGTCAACAATACTATGACTCAGACACCATAAATATTTCTGAACAATACTAATTTATTTATATACTCAAAGTCACTTTCAAATATTTGTAAATAAAGTTAGTGTCACTACACAATACATTAAGATACACTATGTCGCTATATCGTCTACAACATCTCTAAAATCTCATCTACAAATCGATAAGAATTTAATTAATCACTATTCAAGTCTCAATATACTCTACTCTATAGATTCATTTTCTCATTCGGCTTTACTCAAGGCAATTAAATAAATGTTTAGTCAACTCAGTGGCGAGTTCTTTTTGAGTAACAGGACAACGGCTACCTAACCTAATAGTACGTAAATGGTAATAGTTTACTTGGCGTATGTATCCAATTCAACGGTGACTAACTGCGTAGTTCCCCATTCTCCGGCGAGGTCCTAGTTGTTGATAACAAGATTAATCCGCTCCACATCTTTTGAATTGGCACTCTCCACCATCACTTCACTTTACACTCCGTCGACGACACTATTTGTTCCGCATTTGATTCGGATACGTTCATTAACGGAAATGACTAACTGCGGTCATTCGAATAATACTTAACTGTCGTATGACACTTTCGCGTGCGGGTCTTCCGTTACTCTCGGTGCACGTACGTTAATAGTTCATGCCGTGTTTAATAAGTGAGATTGTTCCACTTATGATGCATTTTTATTATGCGGATTTAAGTGTTTATTTTGCACCACCGTAAGTTAATTCGTGACGTGATTTCACTATATTTGTCTCATGTCACTTACGTCACGGTATTGTGATATATTGTTAATACTTAATCACGCGCGTTCGATTCATAAGATTGAATATATACAAAGTCTGGTTGAAGTTAATTCGACATTGTCTTAATATTTGACTCCCACGATCTAATGAATTCTCTTAACGCACGTGTAAGTTCTACAGTTAATTTACTACTTTATCACTCCACTACTTAATTTCGGCGTACTAACAGTCTTACATGATTTCCGACTCACTCCCGAATAATCTATCTGCTTGTATGAATAAAATTTTACAACTGTCCTTCTGAAAGACTCAGACTGACAATAAACTCTGAAACTGTCCGAATTGAAAACTGAAATAATTGTAAGTAAACTGATCGCGATTCTTTGCGAACACCTGTTTTTATGTCTTCCGTATCTCGACCCACTCTACAGCTCGCATACTCTTCCTACTACCTTCGTCCTGATTGGCTTCTCGCCTCCGATTCTGTGAAGACTCCTCCTAGATACACGGGCTGGGTCCCTTGTCTACTTCCTCATTTGCTCTTCACCCTCGTTTCCATGGTGATGTCTTCTTAACACCCGCCTTTACCGAACTTCTTGTTCCTGATAGGTCAATCTAGATCCCTCTCTAAAAGTCTTACTGTTTGCACCACCTCTACGTATGACGACGGACCTAATTACACGGCTGTCTGTCACTCGATTGTCTTACGTTTCCTTTTGGTCCTTCCCAAGCAATTTCCGTCCAGCACATGTGTGTTTTATAACTTGGGTGTGTCGAATCGCCGTATTGTCCTCGACTTCCTTCGTTACGTTCACACGCTGATGGTGGTTCTCTTGCAGGAATGAACATCTGCTTTGCAGCTCTCCTACATGCTCCATACTTTTTGCCAGTAAACAAGTTACCCGCTGTGTCGCTATGCGTGGTCTATTGTTCCTAATAGTATCCGTTCGTATACTGCCTTTGTGGAATATGTCCCATCCATGTGCAGTCGCTAACTCCCACGTGTGGACTGATAATTACTTGCGTCCCCTTCGTATACATTTTCTCAGTAATTCAGTAATTGTGACGAAAAGACGTAGTCTTTTGTTATTTTAGCTTTACGCCTATACCGTTCACTCACGTCAAACATCTGCTGTGCTGAGGCATTGTCTTTCTTAACTGAGCATCTTTCGTAGCCAATGTGGCGCATGTGTTATTGTCTAACGGCGGCCGGTTTGCTATAACATGCATCACTCTTGACAGTTGACGCCCGCTACTGTGCCGTTTACCCAAAAAAAAATCCTTTCAATAATTGCTTCACAACACACACAAAAGAATTCACGTTTCATAAAGGGAAGGTTGTTTATATGATCCAAGCTATGATTATTAGTCTTTGTAAATGAAGTTTACATTTCGCATGTGAAATTTTAATCTCAAAGTAAACAAAAAGTCTTCTAGTTTTAACGCTAATCAAACAAATACGATTTAATACCCATTTTATTATTACTGAATATATCCGATTGGTGAATAATAAAACTGTATTTTTTATATTTTGGTACCATATATATTTTTAAACATTAAAGCTCCATATCCAAAAGTTCTATGTTAGAAATGTTAATAAAAATATTAAATTTGTTATGGAACAACTTTTTAAAACAAATTTTTTAAACGCCTTATAGCTAAGTGTTTAAATCTAATTGGCATTTTTCTTATTGTTTTTTGTTGTTCTTCTTCTGCCTGTTTCTGATCCTCCTCTTTCTTCTTGTCCTGTTTTTCTTTTCCATCAACTATTACACCTTTTCTTCCGATGTGACTCATTGACTGGCCCAACATTTTTTGTCTGTCCTCCTGTTTCTTCTTGTCCTCTCTTTTTCATTTCCCTCAACTATTATACCTTTTCTTCTGCTGTGACTCATTGACTGGCCCAACATTTATTGTCTGCTCAAGAAATATCTTATTAAACTGGGCCTATGTTGTTTCCACTATTTTGTTTTCGTTTGCGTTGAAGTGACTCCATATTCAGTAGAGTAGCTGAAGATCTATAGAATCAAATCAAGGAGACGACGGACGTTGGAACAAAAGCATTTACTTAAGCTAGGGCACTATAGTAATGATGATGAAGTCATTTAACTACTCATTTTATTATATGTTGGCATATAGGTAATGTACACACTTTATATTTTAACTCTCTGCTAATTACAGTGTCTCTGATGACGGATGCAGTAGTTTAGGCAGCAGAAATATTAACTGACAGTGATGAAAACTGTTAGTTTCGGTAAACGTAGGCCTAATTATAACACACCTTCTATTTCACCTCAAAGAAGTAAGCATTTTGCTTGTTCCGTCCTTACAGAGTAACTCTCCATCTCACTCTTGATTTTACTACGTCTCTTGTACCAAAGGGTCTATATTGAAACGCAAACTAGGTAGTCGCCCATCCTCCATTCTCTCCAGATAATATTATTCCTTGCGATACGTCTGGATCTTATCATTAATGGAGAATACCTGTAGCTCTTCTCTGATATTCTCATTCCTCAAACGACCCTGTCTTGTGCAATCTTTTGTTCTGCTGTGCAGAATTCGAGTAATTAATTTATTACTCTGGAAGTGTTACCAGCCCTTCGCAGGGGGTGACGTGACAGGACTGCTGTCTTATGGCTTAAGTATAGCCATCATGCGTACTGAAACTCCCCCTCCCCAAATTTTGTACAATTTTTTTTTGAGGCGGTTACTGAAAATTTAATAACTAGCCACTAGGACTAGATGGAAGCATAAAATGGCTGGACCCATCTTGACAGAACTTGCAAATAAAACAAACAGTTAACAAACCTTCTTTTTATTGGTGCTCACTTATCTTTATACAGTCAATAGAATCAATAAGTAAAATTTTCATGCTACCGGCAACTAATTATTCAGTGTTCAATACAGTGTTTAACAATTGACTTCTTGTGTATCTCATATCCGTTCTTAATTTTCATTTTACGAACAAAGATGTAGACATATATACATTTAGTACATATCAATAGTAATCGCCAATGCTGATAACAATAAAATAATTCAAGCATAACAGGTGGATCCTTTTAGCACCATTTAAAAAATACATATATCACAAATGTATATCCACCTGACTAGTTCTAACAAAATCTTAATCTTTCTGAACATGAAAATAGTGTTTATGGCTTGGCCTTTATACCAATCATTATATGTATATATACTATCTGTCTCAATGAGAATTGCCAATTGCAGTAGCAACCAAAATTATCAAGTAGTATACAAAGTGGATACTTTTGACACAGTTAAGACTATAAATTTTGACTTGTAGTTGTAACAAAGTTTCTATCATTATAACAAAGGAAAAATACGGTTTATGTGTAAGTCTTTACATCTATAACACATACTGTATATATCGTATTTCTGTCAATGCATTGACAATACTAATAACAATAGTAATTAATTGAGCAATATAGAAGGTAGATCCTTTAACACAGTCAATAATAATAACAAATATATATATATATATCCACAGGACTTGTTCTAATTTTGATTCATCAGAATATACAAATACTGTTCAGGTGTATACTTTCTTTGTGAAATGAAAACCGGTGTGGTGTTGCGGACGAGATTTTATAAACGGAATCGGCCCACCTGCACATTTGTAGACTTGGCAATACCCGTTAGATCCTGTGAAGAAAGGTGGGTGAGGTTGATGGTTAGTTCATCATTCCGGCTCGTTTCCTTCTATCCAGCAGTCTTTTGATGTTGAGGAGCATCTCTAAGCCTGACGGCGATGGGGGAGTGTTCTAGTGTCCAGCTCTGACGATATGACGGTTGTAGTTGTCATCATCAGGTCATTCACCCCTCTCCTGGCCTGTGCGAGAACCCTAGAACAAATTTCACTTGTAGAATGCAGTCGGGAAATATAACCACCCACAAGCTCACTCGCTCCAGTACAAAGAAAGCCACACACACACTGTGGGAATTTTTTATCCACACTACCACTATGTTGTTAGCTATATTGCTCAGTGTAATCACGAAGTTTGAATTCACATTTACGTTCAAATTAATATTTCCACCATTCAAGGCCTTTACATTTATTTACTTTTATTTTAATTTTTTACCTTTTAGCTTACTTCTTTTACCTTTAATATTTCAAACAACTAAGTATAATTACCATGTGCTCGTCCATCTACCGGAAGTAAAATATGAGTCACACACATACAAAATTGCTATGCATTCTCCCCTTAATTAAACAGAATTTAATACGTAACCCCTTATGCATACATAACAGTGAATAAAGAATTGTCCTCACCTAAGACACTCTATAAATTACTACTCCATATTAGTAGAAGAAACCCTTGCTTGCCACGCCGCCAGACCTCGAAGTGCTCCGTGGAATGATCAAGAAGAAAAATGAGAGAAAGACACGGTTTCCTTAAAACACGAGGCTACGGAAAAATAGCCTGTAGCAATCGGTCAATCAGCTGATTAACCGCCCACTCTATAACATCGCCGCGAGACAGTAGCGGTGCCCTGAATTTCGTTACCGTTCGCCAGCGAGGCATTTACGTAGATAATTACGACCTTGGCTGTCTTCTGCTACGACGTCACGGCGCGATAATATAAACTCGCCGGAGCAATACCCTGCAACGGCACAGTACTATCCCCCACATGAGGGGTTGCTCCATCCGCTCATCTCTGACCGTTGGAGTCTTCACTGTTGTTACCCCGGGTACGGGCCTCCATAGCATCCGTGGAAGTTGGGGATGAGATATCCATACGGATCTATAATGCGAAGATTTCTCCTTGCCTCCTGCACCCTATTCAGTTCCTAAAATGATGGGCCATCCGCCTTTAGGGGCAATCTCTTACCCCAAGGGTAAGAGAGTGTACTAACCTCTACCTGCAATGACAAGGAGTAGAGGAAGGACAGTATATACCGGTGGTCACTAGGTCTCCAGAGTCGCATTAACCGCCCATAGGCGTCCCCCACCCCGAGGAGTTGCGGTTGGATATTTCCCTTCATCGAGAAATGAGACCATCCACTCCACCTCTCCACTACTTTGTGGGACATTATAACACAAAACGTATATATTTTAAATTCTGAAATAAACTAAGCTGTAGTTATCACATTGTTTTTTATATATTGTCGGGTTTAAAGAAATTATATGCTATAAAGATTGGATTTATAACAAAATGAATAAAGAAATCTCTCTCTCCCTAGAACTCACAGGGTCCACTTCGAAACAGCGTAAGTCTGTAAGTATTTGGATGTATATATAGCGTAAGAAAATATAATCTTCTTAATGTAGCTTATGTTTACACACGCTCACACTCACAACAGCGGCATATACACATCAGCATAATTTGAGCGTCCAGATACTGAAAGCCATAAGCACTAAAAAGCTGGCAAACATAGTGTTATGACGGTCTCATGGATCGTCATGCTGTACAGTGGAAACGGATTAACTGACATCAGTGGAGTCTAACTACAAACTGTAATTGGACACAAACAACAGTTAGGAATAATAAAGGCACTCTTATACAATAATTGAAGTTACATCTGTCCAACACACAGCAACAGTTATAAGTTACTACAGTTTATCACTAATTAACACAATAATAACTTTACACTAAACACCAATAATGACTACAAACCGCACTTATTATTACGTCCGGTCTAACTGAAATGAACTGCTTAGCCGGTCACTGGCGCTTATATTAATACCTACTGAGATTTGAGAATAATCTGTCATATTCCTATACACGTCTGGACTGTGTGAATGTCTGCACTTGATAACGTCAAGCAGAATGATCTACAAACGTCTGAAACAGCTTCCTGCGTTGCCTCGTGCCAAGAGTTACGTAGTGACATTTGTTATTTTTCAGCCCAACGTACCATTGATCGACAATTGGGTTAACAGAGCACAATTAATACAAGTTGAGTTTAACGTCTCCCCGCGGTAGAGAGGGGGCAACGTTTGTATATCAAGCGTCTAACGAACCCAGGGACCGAATATTACCCGGGATAAGGTGATCCCCTCTACCAGTTGCCAATGGCCTCCTTGGATGGTAGATGACCGGATAGAGGACAGAGGCACCCTATTATCCTAGGGACGAGAAATCACTTCTACAGGCGGAGGAACGGATATACGACATAGGATGCAGAAGGCAAGGGAAAACCACTGCATTAAAGATCTGTTTAAGATATCTCTAGTATCGGCAGCTACTCTAAGCATTTGAGATCTGGTCCAACAGAAGAATGTTCAAGATAAGCTGGAGGGAGAAGATAACAAATGAGGAAGTCTTTAGAATAGCTCAGGAGAAGAAGAGCTTTCTACGAATTTTAAAAGGCAGAAGAGCTAAGTTTAGAGGGCATATACTACGACACAGTGAGTTGGTTAAAAGAATAATATAAGGAACAATTGAAGAGAAAAATCACAGAGGACGACCCCGTTTGGACTACATGGAACAGCTTTTGGTCGATATGAATTGCACATCATATTGTGAGTTGAAAAGAAAAGAAGAGAAGCGTGAAGAATGGCAAGGTGCTGCCACCATCCCATGGGCTGCTAACCTAGAAGAGAGCGATGCTGAAGATATAGAGATAATAATTTTTATCCTTAAAAGAATTATACAGATTCGCCAAATATTACGTTGAATAATGTTTTGGAATTGATCTGTCATGACAGATTTAAAAAACTAATGGACCGCTTCGGATGATAACCACCGTTTTGGGTTAACTTCTCCATTCCTTTTCAGTATAATTTAAATTGCACCTAATTCTACGGTGTAGGCTGGATAAATCTTGTTACGCTAAAGTAATCACAGTGTCATCATCAGATCCATGTAATAGAGCTGGAAAATTGCAGATACGTGAACACTGAAAGGTCACACACGCAAGAACAGTACATCATGAAACAAACAAACAAACAAGTAATGCAAAATACAAACAAACCGTTAGACATAATGTGTTCATAATACCTACACCGTAAAACAAACAGTACACCACACGTAGACGGTGTAAAATACACATGTAAACCGGTAGTGTGGTCGCTTTCCAGGTACTGTCGCTTATGTTTTCCCTTTTATTTAACCGTATCTCTTATTTGTGCAAAGTGTGTTTCAGTTTTTATACAAAATAGGGAATCTTTTTCCTTTTACTTCCATGTCCCATAAGAAAATGGAAGTACGGTGATGGCGAAAAAATCCTGTTCGTGATAAGGTCTGATTCTGATTGTACTACCCTCAAAACATGAATATAAATCATTTTCTGAGATGTGTCTGTGTGTCTATGTGTAGAATGTTTTCTATGGCTAACGATAACTGCCGCAAATTTAAACAGAATCAAATTATGGTTTGCATATATGCCTGAGTTTGTAGAGGACTCAAGACCTAGGCCTATTGATTTTGGTGAACTTGGTTAACGGGAAAGGGTAGTTTATCAGCAACATTTCATGTTTTGACAAGAGTAAAATACTTAATTTGATAAATAATATATCCTAAAAATAAGGTCATAATAATCCACTGTAAAAAGGTAGATGAAATATCTATAAATAACAATTTTAGTTGAAGGGGAGGGGTAATTTTCTGTAAATTAAAATGATAGTTGAAGGGGGAGGGGATAATATTTAACATGTGTACCACGTTATCGGCAACAAGAAGGTAGTTTGTTGTTAAAATTCCTACCCGGGCTGTTTGGACATATTCCAATTCTTTCTGCAAAGTGAGATGTTTCGGGAGAGCCATCGACTGCCATCAGTGAAAATCGAGTGCGCTAAGATGAAGTGGTATACGTTAGTGACCACAGTACTGTGATTAAGGCTGAAGAAGAAGTAGAAAGAAGTAGTTTCTATGGAAATATTTCATTTCGAGAATGATTTTAAATATAAATTGTAGAACACGGAAGCCATGTATGGCTCTCCATACCGATATTTTAATGCTGTTGTATCATTCACAAATCGTAACACACTGGTATTTTCCCTCAAATGCTTATTTATTTCTTCTCTCTGCTGTATTCATTCATTCATTCTCCATTCATTGTGATTTTTGAAGAAAACTGGGTTCAGATTCGCAGACCTGCCTTACACCTTTTGCTTATATTTCATTTCGAATGAGTGCTTCTTTCAGTATAACATCGAGCCCTGACTTATAGATTGTGGATTCCCTACATGATTGTTCTGGCTGTACCTTTACAAAGGTTGTATGTGTCTGTTTAACTAGATTATTCTTGTTGATGCCTTTAGCAATATGAACAAAAGTTGCTGAGATCAGACTGTTGTACAGTCTGAAGGTAAATTTGCTACCTACTTATTCAAAGATCCACTCCCCTGGAGCCTGATTCGGCATCCAAGTTCAGACGAAAACAAACTATTATATATCGGTATCAAAAACAAACAAGTTTGGTATATAACAAACTCTTATCTATTACTATTTGTGTTGTTAACGAACATGAATGTATATTAAATTAAATAACTTACACAACAATAAAATATATTCTCACGTAGGCACCCGCGGCCGGTGCCCATTATGCTTTTGAAGTCTTCTTCCGGTATGGACCGCGTCAAAATGTCTTGTATGACAACGATTCACTAATATTACAATGAGTATCCTCAGGTCTAAGCGACAAAAACGCCGGCAAGTGAACTCAGTTATATAGTGTAGAAGTGGCGATGTTTGGTCCGGTAAGTGGACCCTGCCCTATAGGCGTTACGCTGTGTGCATTGTGTGTGCGGTCAGTCAACCCGCGTGCAGTTAGACCAAAAAGTAAAGGCTATCAAGTCGTACTAAACGTGGCGGTTTCTCTGTTGATGTTATCCTTGTGTTATTCATTTCTATTGCTTTTGGGATCAATCTGTCATAATACCTATTACATGACCTTATTACAGATGAATCTTCGAAGTTTACCATGTGTTTAGTTAAGGCAGAATGCTCAGCAACTGCAGACTTTTCAACTGCTGAGTTGTCTGACATGTTCTTGCACTCTTCTCGAAATCAGACGGCCCGTCAGGCCAACGTAAACCTTTCCCCAACTGCATGGAATTTTGCAAATACCTTCAGTGTTGAACTGGATTCTGTCTTTGATTGGTTTTAAAAATTGTGCCGATTTCTTATGTGGTTGAAACACTGTTTTAGTGCCGTATTTCCTCAACATACTGGTAATTTTGTCTGTGGTAACTTTTACGTACGGTAAGAAAACCGGAAAACCTTCAGAAACACCTACAACAGACGATAATAATCACAGAGCATTCTTACTCATTGGTGATACGTTGTCATACAACACATTTTTTACGCCGTCCTTACCAGAAGAAGAATGTTCAAAAACATAACATTAAATTATGCTTTTACAATAATAGATACAACAACAATTATTATTATTATTATTATTATTACAAGTTTAATACATTAATTATACATTGACGGCTTTGCTATTTAAGTAGTAACTAAAAAAAATTAACGTTACAAATGAATATCTCGTGGTGTGGTATTTTATTCTGCTCTGTCTCTTAATGACGAATATCATTTAGAAGAGAGTACGATTTTGCCAGTGCTCTGGTTTAGTAATAGCTACATAGATTTTGCTTCAGGTGGTAAAAATGCGTTACTACGTCTTTCTAGGTCTATATAATTCATATTAAGCCGAATGGCAACTAAAGATATTTTGTGTTAGGAAGGCCATTTAAAAATCTTAAATTACCTTAGTAATAAAAACTAAGATGAGACTTTAACGCTGCTACGTATTCTCAGTCGCCTTCTGCGGTGTAGAATCTTGGAGTTTGAGTGAAGCCACAACTAAAAAATTTGAATCTTTCGAAATGTGGCTTTACCGTAGAATACTGAGTATTTCATGGACAGCACATATAACTAATGTTGAAGTTCTTAGAAAGATGAAGAAAGAAAGGGAAGTTATTAACACAGTGAAGATAAGAAAGGTTTATTATCTGGCACATCTCATGAGAAGTGAACACAGATTTTTCTTATTGCAGTTCATACTACAGGGAAAAGTAGTTGGAAAGAGAGGAGTTGGGCGATCGAGAATTTCATGGCTGAGAAATTTAAGGACCTTGTTTGACATGAATACGAATGACTTATTCCGTGCAGCAGTACAAAAAGTTAAAATAGTTTGTATGATATTCAACTTCCGAAATCGATAGGAACTATCAGAAAAAGCAATAAAAATTATTAAATTATTTATTCATACACGCGCGTGCGCATGCACACTCGCGCGCACCCCTCCCACACACACAATCTGTATCGTCATAAGAAAAAGGCGAAAAATAGTTTTAAATAGTACTGTTACTGTGAATGCTGGATCGTCATCTTCAAATTGTGGAACAAATTATCGACCAACGAAGAGAAAAATTGATACACACAGTCTGTATTAATACTTCTGTCAATAGGTCATATTCATATTACAACAGTTCTCCTGGTTGTACAATTAACAAGAATGCGCTATACAAAACTAATAAAAACTATCACAAAGTTACATACACTAAAGTATCCTACATCACTGAGAAACAATTAAACACCTCACGCGTTCAGTAGCATTCCCGTTTTCTAACAGCATTCATTTATAATTTTAACATGCAATCATTTGGCGGAATTCAACTGATGTTTGACTAGATCAACCCGTTGCATATCGTTATCCCGAAACACCTATATGTTTCTACGTGAAGCAGGATGTCTTTTGAATGTGCAACCATTTAATATTTTTCCTTTGGCGATACTGGTACATTCCATCTACAATCTGATTACATTCATCATGAAGTGACGTTATGATGTACAAACCTTATATGTTCATCAGATTATATTCATCAGCATAAAAAAATAATTAACGGTATTGATTTTAATAGTGTAACGTTTTGTAACGACTAAATGTTCAGAAGCCAACACATCATAATGCTACGTAATGCGGAAAAAGTGTTACGCCCTTACGGGGCGTTCTGGCACATTGGAGAACGTTGTTCTACTCTTTTCTCGGCTATTCCCGCAGCTGTAATGCGTACGTGACGCTTGACGTGCGAGGCAGCATTACCTAATGCGGAACGTCTCGTGCGTTCGATGGTATCGTTCTATAAGTTTCTTGATTAGCCCAACGGTGTGTGTTTCTGCCATGGCCGCGCTGAATTATTCTCTAGAATCTTCACGTGTTTGTTAACGACGCATATTATGGAACCCTGCAGACTAAAAATAGCCCATACCTGCCGCTTACAGTTCAGTGTTGTCAGGCGGTTTACACAGTGCGTCGCAAGTGGTGTATTATTGAAAAGTGATTATAGCGCGGAATTCTTTATATTTGACATTATTGTTGCGTGTGGACAAATCTAACTGGAATTATTGTACGAGTTGATTATAAACTGTTATTTGTGATAATCAAAGCTGGTGATTGGTGACTTTATTGGTGTCTTGTATCTTGATTTCCATTGCGCCATACGACGACCAGTAGACCGCCGTAACAATATTGTTACGCAACGGAACATTCTCGTACAATGGAGTGCGTCGTTCTACGTGTTTCTCGGCTATCCCGACAGAGCCCGTCTGTAATGTTTGTGTGCGCATATATTGCTGCCCCGTGGTGAAAGACAATTACGTGGCACTTATCAAGCGTCAACAATGGAGGCTATTATGCGGTCTGGCACTGTGTTCAAGGCCAGACACGACACTGTTTCTAGTGGATTCGAGAGCGCCTGTCTAACACGTCATCGAAAAAGTGACAGATTATTCTGGCATCTCAGCGGGGTATAAATATAAGGATCCACCTATGGTCAGTTTCAGATTTAGTGGGGATTTATTCTAGTAAGGTTCGAAGTATTGTGGCAAATTGTTATGGTTTTATAATTATGCGGGACTCTATTAGTTGACATTATTATGCGTTTGGACAAAATTTGCTCGGATTATTGTACGAGTTGATTATAAACTGTATTTGTGACTAATTACAGCTGGTGACTAGTAATTTAATTGGTGTTTTTATTTTGTTTTCCACTGTACCATAGATCAGTGAGATCGTCGTAACAATATACGTACTACTAATAGTGTTAAATCCAGGACAGATCGATATATCGGGTATAATAATCAAAACGTCAGTCAAACGATTTTTACTGTACAAAAATACATTTACTTCTAAATAATAAATAAAACAGATTCAGATTAATGAAATATAATGTAATCTTTACATTTTTGCACAATGTATGACAGTTTGTTTTACAATTGTTACTGTGAATCACACACTTATGTAATGCAGTATAAACTAAGAATAAAATTTGTAGTTTACAAAAGATTAACATGTTTAATTCGTAATATTAATTTTCCGTATCTTCTCTGTTTCCAGGTAACATCCGCTCCTCTGCTTTTCGTTTTCGTAAAAAACAAGGTCTGCTACCTCTGTACAATGTGCAAATATTTAAAAGCTTAATATCCGATAACCTTTAAGTTACATTACCTTCGTCTTACGTAATTGTACTTACTACTTATTGTTCATGCCAATGAAGAGTTTCAACCGCTAGCTTCGGTTAGAGTCATACAATTAACACCTAGGAACAAAGTCAAAAAACAATTTCTTCTATTTGGAACATGCAGTTGCTAACAATGCGTAAACACGATTATGCATGACAATTTTTACGGTTTTCATCCTTCTTTGCATTAAACTGAAAAACGAGGTCACAGTTACTACGGGCTATTTTAATATCAACTGAAGGCAGGATATAACAATTCCGATTAGATCATTATTATATAATAATTATAGTATTCCGTTTATTAGTAATGATCACTATAGTATTCCGATTATATCATTTGATGACATATTATTATACGAGGTTTGTAAATGAAGTAAGAAGCCTACTTCAGTAAAACCTTTTGTTTACAAACAAATTATATATAGACTCTATCGCCTTCAAAACAGTTCCCTTGGGAAGCCACACAGCGCTATAGACGGGTTTTCCACTCTTCATAACAGTGCTGGATCTGAGAAACTCTAATCTCCTTCAACCGGTCGGTTACGTTTTATTTAATGTTGTCTATTGTTCCAAAATGGCGTCGTTTGAGATGTTTTTTCAATTTCAGGTAGAGAAAGTAGTCACAGGGACTCAAATCACGTGAATAAGATGTCTGAGTAAAACAGGGATATTTTTCTTACTAACCGAGAGTGTTGTGTGAGAAGGTGAACTGTCATGATACAGCATCCAGGCGTTCACGGTACATTTCGTTTTCCAAAATTTGATAAACTGTAGTGTGGTCTAAATTTAGTTGTTCTGCGATGATTCTGACGTTTAATCGATGGTCAGACCTCACCAAGTTCCTGATTCGACCAACAATGTCGTCCGTTCTTGACGTTGACGGTCTTCCAGAGCGTGGATCACCCTTAATTGATTCCCGGGCATCTGAAAATGCTTTAAACCATCTGGAAACCTGTGCCCTTGATAAAGCTTCATCTTCATACACGTTTGTCAATCTTTTTAAAGTTTCAGTAGCATTGTGCCCGAGTTTAACACAAAACTTGATTGCACAAAGTTGTTCGTAAATGACGGCATTCATTTTTATAACGCACAACAAAAATTCACTTCACGAAAAGCTTGTTTACTTTTCACGTATCAATAATAGACAATACATATAAATACTCAATATCAATCATCTATTTAACTAACCATCTGTGTTAATGGAAAACTTACAGTGTTGTCATATTAACTGCTACATGATTAGTCTCTTTACTTAATTTACGAACCTCGTATTTGCTTGTATATGATTGCGTGTGTGTCGCGCGCGCGCGCGTGTGTTTGAATGTGCGTGATGTTGAGTGTAACTCCTTTTCCAGTAACTGTCTGTTGGTTGTCACAAGACAAGTGGTGCTATTCCTAAAACGTATCGCGTTTGTGGCCCCAAAAGCGCCGTTTGGCGAGGACGCTAGCTGCTGCTGGGACGGGAGAGAGTTCCGTGCCGTGCGACCCACAATGTGATGTTCGGCGGCTGCTCTCGCTGTTGGCTCTGTGCCGCAGTCCTCTTAACTTCTCAGGGGGATGTACAGCCCGCTGCTGTATAAGTCGATGGGATTACCTTCTTCTTCCTCCTCCATTTTCTGCTCTTCCCTTTTTCTTCTCTGATGTTGCATCCTCCGCATCGTCCCCCAGAATCTTCCAGTATCCGCTCTACAGACCCAGCGTCGAAACAACTTTGGTCCCACCCATTGTAGATCAATGGCAATGGCGAGTCTACGTCCTCGGCCTGCCCGTTGAGCCTCCCCGAAGTCTACGCAGGACCTAGGTGAGGGTCGTGTGTTATTGAGAAACAATTGAGGGCAGAATATACTCATTTCGATTGGTATACCATTTGATGACATATTATTATATTTTTTGGTAAGCCATTGTTTGTGTGTGTGTGTGTGTGTGTGATGTTGAGTTGTAACTCCAAATCCGATAGTTGCTTGTGAATGTATAACAATATTAAAATTATCAAAAATATAATTTCTTCTTTCTTGGATTTTAGTTCCTTCTTCAATTGTAAAACTATTTGAGCAGGTAAACTTTCAAAGAATTATATCCAAGAGATTAAGAAAATTAAAATATAAATAGGTTTTTGATTCATGTTTCTGCCTCTGTTGAAGGTACGCTAGAGAAATAACTTTGTTCCAGGAAACACAATTGTTAACCGTGCTTGCGATTGTTAATTGCAAGGGATTTTAGAATAACAGTTACACAGTAAACGTATATGTTGACTTAATTTTCTGAAATTATAGACTCTTGTTATTTCGTTTTTTTTTTGTATGTAGGCCTCGGTTGTCTTGAAAACTGTTTGGCACCATCGGGGCAAGTAAAAATATTTTCTTTCGTATTTGAGAGCAGCCTTCACCTTGTTATCTTCAAAGTATGTATACAGAAAACTGTCAAGTAAAATAAATAATGGAAATAAAATTGAATATTTTAATAAATGTGTCGGTTTGAGTGTATAAAAATTTCGAACGACTGTTCTTGGAAGTCTGTGTTTGGAAACAAGTATAGACGCATGCTTTAACGAATAAATTTTGTCTTTGCCTGAGATTAATATTATTGAATCAAATATTTGACGTAATTTAATAAACTGCCAATAGGCATCACACATGGTATGCGTTTCATAATAAATATTTATTTACAAGAGGTGAGACAGAACAAGCGATAACACGCTGATATTAAAATCATGAGATGTAAATATTAGTAATTATTAAGCGTCACAAATTGATGGAAGCAAGAAAACAAGAAATTTCACACTGCCTCCAAAATACTGTGTATTATAATAACATGCTCGGGGCTGTGATTATAGAGTGAGAAGCAAGTCGCAACAGCGTCACCTGCAGTAAACTTTATACGCTTTGTTACGCTACAAAGTAGACAACTTTCCTTGTTCACTGTCTGTAGACTTGATCTTCTGCTCACACGCGTTCTCTCTGAAACGTAAAGTACGTCTCAGGAAGACGTTAGTTATTCAATAGCCATGGAAGATGACTTTGCAAAACAAGTATTTGTGAACAGGGGCAAAGTAAATATATAAATATATAGTTATGGGTACAGTCTGAAGTCAAAAGTTAAAAATTTTCACGTTGTTTTAAGTTGCTTCAACTTTAATAAAGTTCAAATTTTTCTGAATAAATTTGTTCATAATTTTTGACACAAGTAAACTGAAAAACACGTTTTACAAATACTCTAGGTCTAAACACAGTAAAATTATTACAATTTTGTACAGGATTCCTATTGATTTTACATATCTTCTGTAAATGGTTTTTTAACTTCCAATGATGTGATTAGGTTACGTGATATATTAAGTTTGGTTAGGTTAGACTGTTTTTTAGACTATAGTCCACGCAACTTTTGAAAGAAAAGTTAAAAATGATAGTCAACAGATATTATATATAGCCTACCTTAAACGCGGTTTTGAAAACAAAATTTTTCAACACTTATTTAAATGCATTTCAGAAACTATGCTAAGTCTCAGAAACTGTGCTAAGTCTCAGAAACTGTGCTAAGTCTCAGAAACTAAACTTCAATATACGCCACTAGTATACACCTAAAGCTCAGTATTATAAAACTACAATGTAAACTTTGATTGTTGTAGAAATAAATATTTATTAATTTTCCTTAAAAGAAGCTTATAAAATTTTAATAAATGTAAATATTGTTGTGATAATCGTTATTAAACAATTCTACTGCAGCAGACCTAAGATGTAGACATAAAATGCATACGAAAAGTTCTTTGTAGAGGGCCCCCAGATTTGGAAAACTGTTGGTAAACTTTTTATTTGCAAATGTTTTATTGTTACGTCCTGAAACGCAACACTAGGAGAGACCTAGTGGACTTAATCGATTTATTCTGAAGACTTTTTCATATTATTTGAAATCTACTTATAACACTACCTCATAAAGTGTTTACATATATTTAAAAAGAAAGCTTATAAAGGTAAGTTTATTATTGGAAATATATTCATACCAAAAAACAAGCGTCAGTTGTATCCGGCGTCAATGCCTCACCACACAGTCGGAAATTGGAAATAGAACCCCAAACATTACGGACGGCAACGGCAGCGGCAGCTACTCAAGAAGGCCACGCCTTTGTATGAAAATGTAAACGGCGGAGTGAAATACCTGGCGATAACATGTAAGCCTACACCAATGAACAATATTTAATATTTCAGGACACCAACAACTTAAGCCTATTTAAAATCTCTCATCAGAATTTTTACAAAACAGTGGAAAATTCAGAGTGTGGAAATCGGGTCAGTCATTCGAACGAATAAACATTTTTCGAGGCCAAATCTAGAAAACGGTCATTTAGAGAAAGTTCATCTTATTTGGACTAAAACTGCTGACTTGAATAAAATTGCCAAGTATTGATTGCAGCAATAATACATTTTTTTTCAGTGTATAAGTTTATTGTATATTATAAAGTACTGTAATAAATTTAATACAGTCTATAAACAATACTTCTTCTGTTATTCCTTTAAACTTTGAATTTACAATATGAAAGCGGATTTTTATATCAAACATTACTACAGCTTCTTATAAAGTTTCCTAACTAGATGTACCAATACAGTATTTAATTAGACAATAAGTATATAACATTAAAGTGTTTTTGCTATGTATTACTTAAAGATAAATTGGATTATAAACACCCGTCTTATGGAAGGGGCGCCTCAGAAAGAAACCCGCCAAGGGGCTCCAGTGAACTAAGTACGCCACTGGGTTGGGCCATCTCGGTGAAAGCCAACATGACCTTACTATTGGCCGAACAAATATTGATGGCATCGTTCCGGTTTCAGTACACATTATCCGAAGCGTATATGATGTAATAAAAGAAAGGCGTGTTCAATCACAATCAAAGAATCTTTAGAGTCATACGTTTACAACAGATTTCATCATCATAATCATCTTCTAAACGGTTTTAGGGTTTAGCGACCAGTTCCTATTCCACGGTCGACTTATTCTTAGGCCTTCCAACTTTTCTTTTGCCCGTAGTGTAGTAATCTTTCGCTATCTTCGGTATTCTACTTTCTTCCATTCTATCTATGTGTTGAATCCATTTTCTTCTGTATTCTTTAATCCTTTCATTTACTGCAAAAATATTTAAATCACTTCTTATCTCCTCATTCCTTATATGATCTCGTCTATTACACCTTTTAACTGATCTCAGAAATATCATTTCTGCTGTTTGTATCTTCTGTTCTTCTTTTCTCTTTATGAACCAAGTTTCTGAACCAAACAGTAGTGTAGACATTGCCATTATTTTATACAATTTTATAAAAAGTTTATAGTTTTATAAAATTGGCTTCCTTATCTATATTTATCTTTCAACGTTCTCCAAATCGTTCCACACATTCTTGTGAAATTCGTCACTTTATTTTATATACCTCTGTGCTGATTATAAGTAACGTCACGTCCAAGATAGTTGAAATGTTTTACTTGTTCTATGCATGTGTTGTCTATGCATATTTTAGTCCAAACCGGTTCATTTCCTATAAAGGCCATTACTTTTGTCCTTGATGCAGATATGTCACAGTTATATCCTTTTTCTAGTTTATGTAAGATGTACGTCGCTCGCTGGAGATCGTCTTCTGAAGTGGCAAATATAGCTTGGTCATCCGCGAAGAGAATGGTTTCAAGCTTTAACAACAGAACGGTTTTCACCAACAGATTTCTACTCTGCAAAATTGGCAAATAAAAATTACTATGGTTTTGGTTTCTCTTGTACCGTTAACCAAATTGCAATGATTTTCACTGTCTGCGAAACTTTAACCTTAAAGAAAGGAACACTAATATTTTAAAATTAAAAAACAAACAACAGTTTGTTTAAATTCTCCGATGTTTACTTCACGATTGAGTTAACATTGATTGGTTTGCAGCACCGTAATTGGATAGCTTCGACAAGAACAAACTCGTGTCATTTGTAATGTTTGTTCCGGATTTATTGATCGTAGTTTCAAATTACGTAGGCAAATGTATTGCGTAATTTAATATGAGGTGCTTTGAGAGCGTGGTGGTAGGTTTATGTAACCCAGTTTCTGAGCACAGGAGAGCCGGCCTCGTTGTGTGCGCTTTTTGTGATATGTGGGAACTTTACACCACGAGAGAACAGTCGATAGCCAGTCAGAAATTCTAAACCATTTGCAATGACACATTTTTACAATTGTTAAGTTTTGTTGTATAGAACAAACTTTTACACCTTGCTAAAGGGCTAGACGGCTAGAAGCTTGGCCGATACGAAACGTAACCA